>APFE030552149.1:50505-139793 GCA_000404065.3 Pinus taeda | reverse complement strand
TAATTTCTACTGCATTTTCTTTCCCGCTTTAGCGTATTCGAATGAATGTTGAGTAGTTGAAAAAAATGAAAGACCATTATGCCGCATTTTCTTCCCTACCTTAGTGTATTCAAATGAATGTTGAGTAGTTGAAAAAAGAGGAAAAACCATTATGTCGTGTTTTCTTCCCCGCCTGAGTGTATTCAAATGAATCTTGAGTAGTTGATAAAAAAAGGAAAGAACATAACAAGTTTTCTTCCTCACCTTAGTGTATTTGAATGAATGTTGAGTAGTTGAAAAAAAAAGGAAAGACCATGGGCACGGTACAATCTGATCTGTGGCTATATGGAAACAGGTATGGGTCGCTGGATCAATTTCTGGACCAATTTTTAGGGTTTCTTGATCGATTACCATTCTTAGAATTGATTTGCAAATTTGTTTTATATTTTCACATGAAATGTTGTAGTGATTCTGATCTGTGGCTATATGGAAACAGGTATGGGTCACTGGATCAATTTTTAGGGTTTCTTGATCGATTACCATTCTTAGAATTGATTTGCAAATTTGTTTTATATTTTCACATGAAATGTTGTAGTGATTCCCTAGCAGTTATTGTTTCATGGTTGAATTTGGATGCATTGAGAGATAAGATTGAGGAGGATCTCTTCAATGGTTTGCTCACAAAACATGGATCTATTTTCTTCTTTCAAGGGCCCAAGAAAATACTTGCAGAGGTACCCTTTCTCTCCAAGTCTTAGTCTTCTTTCAAGAGCCCAATAAAATACTTGCAAAGGTACCCTTTCTCTCCTTTAATTCCTTCCTCGATTTCAATTGCTTCAAACAATCTACCAACGTTTTCACCTGAAATTAAGTTATTTGGGTTTTTTTTTTCAAGAATTTAGCTTCAAATGAACTAGCCCCACAATTACTATATTGGCAATGAAATTTATATTAAATATACACTAAACTCTTATAGTAGTTTGATAGTATACCACACCAGAAATTACAAAAATCGGCAAAACCCAACAGGGAAAACGGAAAAAACAACAACGCAAGCTTCTCAGGGTAACTCCTTGCCCTCCCTCATTTCAATGCAACACGAAAATATTTTCTTGCTCCCTTTCCATTTCACGGCAGTTCTTAATAAGAAATCTCAATTTCAAGCTAAAATCTTTCTTTCCGAAAAGAACCATATAAAAAATGGAACGATATGAAAAACGGTACCTTTCTCTCCAAGTCTTAGTCTTCTTTCAAGAGCCCAATAAAATACTTGCAAAGGTACCCTTTCTCTCCTTTAATTCCTTCCTCGATTTCAATTGCTTCAAACAATCTACCAACGTTTTCACCTGAAATTAAGTTATTTGGGTTTTTTTTTTCAAGAATTTAGCTTCAAATGAACTAGCCCCACAATTACTATATTGGCAATGAAATTTATATTAAATATACACTAAACTCTTATAGTAGTTTGATAGTATACCACACCAGAAATTACAAAAATCGGCAAAACCCAACAGGGAAAACGGAAAAAACAACAACGCAAGCTTCTCAGGGTAACTCCTTGCCCTCCCTCATTTCAATGCAACACGAAAATATTTTCTTGCTCCCTTTCCATTTCACGGCAGTTCTTAATAAGAAATCTCAATTTCAAGCTAAAATCTTTCTTTCCGAAAAGAACCATATAAAAAATGGAACGATATGAAAAACGGTGTTTTAAACGGTAGTTTTCATTTTTTAATGCAAGAAACTGGGTTTTCCAAAAATGGTTTCTTTCTTGAAACTGTTTTATGGAAAATGTTAATTTGGTTCATTTGCAATATGGGTCTCTTCCCAATTGGACGTCGACATGAATCATAAAAAGCAGAGTTTCGTTTTTTGGATAGTTTTCGAAGGCATTTTCATAGTCTATGATTAGAAGTCAACCATATATAGCTTAGGTGCTACCGAAGAGGTTTATTGCAAATAGGTTGGGTGCCCTGCAATAGTGCTTAATATATATTTAACAATGTTGACTATTTAGGGATTTAATTAGTTAAAGTTATGTTATTTTTTTAATTGTAGCCATTGATGTGTAGCAGTGTATGGTTAAGTTTTTACAATTTTTTTTGTTATTTTTGTGCTTTTTATTAAAAGTGGATTTTAGTGATTGTATCAATATTAAAATGTGTATTTACTATAAATATAAATTATAAATTTAAAAAAATGTATAATGTATAATAATAAATATATATAATATATAGATATATAATATATATATCTATATAGTATATATAATATATATATAGTAATATATATTATAAATTGTTTAATTGTGTTATATCTACTCTGTATTATATATATATTATATATATATATATAATAAATTAGCAGTTAAATTAATTTTAGTTAATTTTTTCTAGTTAAAGATTATTATTTTATATAAACATGGGAACACATGATAATTTTCTTTTCCCATTGGTCTGGTTATTAACCTTTCAAATGAATGGAAAAAGATCTTTGATAAACCTATCCATAGAAAACTATCAAACTATTTAGACTATCTATGAATATTAAATATCATCAAACCAAAGACATTATTTTAATATATAAAAATTATAATTATCTATTATGCATCCCATTAATAGTTTTATCCCATAAATACTTTTTTCATGGGTGATAAGAGAGATTATGTTAGGTAATTCACAATAATAAAGCTTAAAAGCAACAAGCTATTGATTAATATGTCTATAATACAAACATAATTTCAACTATAATAAATATGGAAAGTTTCATAATTACATAAAAATAGGGATAGAAATAATTGTAAATTTATAAAAATAAACAAGTCTCAAAAATAAAAATAAAAAATAGAAATCAATCATTTAATAAATGTTAAATACAAAACAAATAGGAGTACTACTACAAGAAAATACTCCTCTTCATTTATAAATAACCAGCGTAGATCTATCTCTCTCGAGCATCCAGAGAGATCAATTCTCTCTCTCTCTCTCTCTCTCTCTCTCATCTAGAGAGATCAAATCTCTTGTCTCTCTCTCTCTAGCTACAAACCTCTTTAAGTGAAGAGATTTGATCCTCTCAATGCTTGATCCACAATTAAAATGGATCTAAGTTGATTGATTTATTAGCCTTTGAATAGGCTACATTGCAGAAAAATACCATGGACAAAAACCATGGGTTAGGAGTACCATGGGAAAAAACCATGGGCAAGAAAAAACCATGCACTAGAGAATTTTATGTTTTTTAATTTGATTTTTTATTTTGACTGAGTTAAAATGCCAAATATTATAGCATATTCCCCAGGTGGAAAGGGTCTCTTGGCACAAAAATCTAACAACCAAAAATATATTAAGAGGAGCCTAGAATAAAAAAACCTAGATTATGACATTTCTTTTCAAGACTTCAAGATCTCTCTCGCTTGTTTTAATTTATGAAAGAAAATTGATGAGAAAAAACTAATAAATTAAATAAATATTAAGTACAAAAAACCATGGAATCTAACAAAACCATGTGCAAAAACTAGCAAATTAAATGAATATAAAGTACAAAACAATGAAATATAACAAAACTATTGGCGATAACATTTTTTCAAAAGTTATTTTAACATAAACAAATCTAGGGACTAAAAAAGAATGGTTTGGTGATAACATTTTTTTTAAAGTTATTTTAACGTAATCACATTTAACAACTAAAAATGAATGATTTGGTATGTAATAACCACAAGTGATATTTATATATAATATTTAACTAAGCAGAAATTAAAAAAATCACAATTAATAATTTATTTCACTTATTTATATTGATCAACCACACTTGTTAATTGGAAACATTGACTCAAATAACAAATTTTAATGGATCCAAAAGAATAAAACCAAAATTAATAAAAAATAACTAATATCAAGAAAGAATATCTAAATTTAACTATTAAAATTTAACATAAAAATAAATTTACTGCACAAAACCATATATATGGTGCATTAAAATAATTAATATAAAACATGACTACATATAATAATCATTTAATCAATGCAAATACAAATATGAGGCAGTCATTATACACTTTAACAATAATTATGGTAAATAATATATACTAGCCTAGATCCATCTTAATTTCGGATATACCAACACCCTAAAGGGATCAAATCTCTTTTATAAATTAGTAATGTATATAGATATTTTATATATATTTTTATAAATTAGTAATTAGGTAATTTAGTTAATTTTTTCTCACAAACTAGCAATTTAATATCTAGTTCAACTATACTTTTAAAATATATTATTTTATTATTATAAAGATTATTTTTCTATTATAATGGATTAAAGATAAAGTTTTGAAAGTTTTCTCTTTAGATTTTGTCTTCAAACATATGTTGTAGTATTTATGGTTCTACAAGTGGCAATAGTTCAAGACAACCCTCTATTTTTGGCTCTATATCCAATGGAGATCAACTCAATCTCCACCATCTTGTTACCCAACCATGAAAACAATAACCCAATAACCGTGTGGCAAATGCTACAATAGATCCCAAATTTGAGGTCCACTCAAGTCACATCCAAGAATATATACAATGTATGTGGGATCATGTACTCATCTGGAAAATGCAAAGGCTAAATCAAACTTGAATTCAGTGCCAAGTGGTTCTTCACTATTGTATTTTCCAACCTAGGGGATCAAACATGGGAATTCAATAATGGCTTATGCGAGCAATGGAAGATTTGTTGATAACTATAAGTATTAAGGAATGGCCCATGTGAGCAGCTAAATCCTATGAGAGGCTACCTATGAACCATAGTATTCAAGAATGTTAATGCTTAATGCTTGGTTTTATGTTTCGTATTTTTCTTGTTTTTTCTCTCTCCTCGTTTCTTGAATGTGAAACAAATGCTTGGTTTTATGTTTCATATTTTTCTTGTTTTTCTCTCTCCTCGTTTCTTAAATATGAAACCTCCAAACTTCGTTTCTTGTCCTGTTGCCATTTCTCGTTTCGTTTCCTCTTTCTGGTTTCTAGTAACATAGATTTCAAGCCCTTCCTTCTAGCTTTGGTTGAATTTTTGCATTGCTCTAAACTCCAAAAGCAAGTGATAGAAAGGACGGGTAGAAAGCTTGGTACCCGAGATAGAGTTAAAGAGGAACAAACATTGAGTCAGACACTGCAAGATTCCTCTCATGGGGTAAAAGGATCACAACAAGGCCACAGTAAGCCCCCGAGAGAGAACGAAGATGCTGCCGCATGCAGTGGTAACAATCAAAGTATGGTTCAGCGCTGTATATTAAGGTCCACCAATGACATCATATTAGCAAAAATCTAAGCATGAAAATAGATTGAAACAAAAACAAAAGGGAAATCCTCACTAACTCGTCAGGCCCTTTCTCAATAATCGAGCAACATCTGAGTATGAAAAAACATGAATCCCTTCTTCAAAGTCCTTGTTTGCTTTTATAGATCTCTTCATATTGATGGATGGCTTCGACCCTCCTCAAAGGGGCCATTGGATGAGTTTTAGGTAGTTGCATTCATTAAACTTCCTGGCAACTGTTTGAAATCTTTTTAATTTAAAACTTTTATACAAAACTTTGACTTTCACATTTTGTAATTTGGTGCAGATGCTTTCCGCTCAGGCCACATTTGTTTAAATAAAGTACATATTTATTCTCTTTTGATTACGTTTCTCAACTATGGCCATGGATTTATCCTGGACAAGTAATGAAAATAAGATATGTTCCAGGGAATTGAACATATGTTTTTTCATCACTTGTATTGATATACTTTGACAGGATGAGCACGGAAACCTGAACCCCTCAGTTCATTGCACTATGACTGATAGAGACTTTCCTAGCTGTTGAGCACAACACATAGCCCATATCATCCAGAGATATACCGTTGTTATTCTTTCACCTTGAGATGGATATATATTTGTTTTATTGCAACAGGGAAACAACTGCTACATTACGATACATCAACTATACTCAAAGACAAAAAATATTTTTCTTGTACAACCATGTTGAGAGTAATAAGTATCTTCCCATGTGTCATCATAGCAATAGATTCCAATTTGCTAATTCATCGTGTTTCTCATTCTAGTGGTTTCCATTACTGTGCAAGTTTCTCTTGTCACTTTTTGCCTCCATGAAAGTTGATAAGAAAATGTTAAGACAATGCTAAATGTCAAATTTTAGCAAACATTTTGAAAACCTTTTTGATCCATTTTCTAACATGGTCCACAATCTGCTTTGATAATACTATGATATATCTCTTCCAAAACTTGATTGTCTTTCATAGCTGGATAATTAATTTGATAAATGATCTCTTTAAATCTGTCTTGGACTTGAACGTTATTGGATGTTCTTGAAGATGGGCCAATTGTTCACCCAAAATGTCCAGACATATCAATAACAACACATAGTTTAACAGAAATATTCATCCTCATCCAATTATTAAATGTGGAAATATTCCTTTAAAAGCTTGGATTTTCCATACACTGGGCCTATTACTTATATAACCCTTGGTTTTAGTTTCTCTTGCATGTTTGGCGATTCAGCTGGAATATGTCAAAATATAGAGTTCCTTGATGTCGTCACTCCAACTTCTTGGATGGCATCTCAAAGAAAGGATCAAAGGATATTCCAAATATTATCTTTAGAGGTGGCCATTTCAACGCAAAAGGCCGAGTATCCATGCCATCAGTCACACTCTTCTATGCATGTGTACATTACGAAGAAATTATCATCAATAAACATTGTTGCAAGACAATAATTGTTCAAATAAATTTCTGAGGCATTCTGGATATCTAAAGAGATTTCCTTATAAATCTCAAGTTCAACAAAGCATCCAACATATGGATCATGAAACAGTGGATCCTCACACTAATATATTCACTATGGGATTGAGACAAAGATATACAAATTGTAAACTCCCTCATGTAGATGAGAAAGTGGTGTTGGAAACTCTCCACATTAAATTTCTCAGACTAAAGGGTGAGGGAATCATGAGTACCATTTAGAATTGACATTCTTACCATATTCAAATGGTTTCCTTCCTCAATTTAAACAATTCTTCAATAATATGGCCACTCTCCCACATGTGTCACTTCTCCCAATCCTTGTGCTTAATTGGCACACTACACCTATGCATTTCATTCGACAATGCATATCTCTTGGGACTTTGTAATCATTGTAGTGGTCCTTCATCCCTCTTTTATTACAAAGCAGACTTCTCAGGGTAGGGGAAATCAAAACTCCTTGCCCTTCCTCATTTCAATGAAACACAAAATATTTTCTTGCTCTCTTTCCATTTCACGACAGCTCTTCAATCAAAAATCTCAATTTCAAGCCCTTCATTCCAGCTTTGGTTGAATATTTGCATTTCTCTCAACTCCAAAAGCAAGTGATAGAAAGGATGGGTAGAAGTCTTGGTACCTAAGCTAGAGTTAAAGAGGAAGAAACATTGAGTCAGACACTACAAGATTCCTCTCGTGGGGTAAAAGGATCAAAACAAGGCCACAGTAAGCCCCCGAGAGAGAAAGAAGATGCTATTGCATGCAGTGGTAACAATCAGAGTATGGTGTAACACTGTATATTAAGGTCCCATTATCATGCCCTCAAGACTTTGATTGCTGAGGAAAGAGAAAATATTTTAAAAGCAGAATCTGGAAAATTTGAGGCTATAATTAGCAAAGTGGAAAGCTTGCACAATATTGTTCAAAGACCTTGTGAGAAAGTTGCAAATGTTGATACACTATTTGATCTCACATCCACACTCCTCGCTATTGTTAACAGATCACAAAACAATGATGGTGCTACTCCAGTTGATTTTATTAGTAGTGATATTCTAAGAAACTATACTGACCAGGCATATGGAAGCAAGTCTTTGGAGGGAAATGACGAGTAGACCCAAATATCATGGAGAAATCTTGGGCTTTTAGCTGCTTATGTTTTCCAAGATGCGGCAAGTATTTGCACTATTCTTGGACCAATGGATAATGAACCCAAGCAAAGGAAAGCTATAGTATAGAGAAAACAGACTAAGATGATAGAAAGAACTTGACTTGAAGCAGTGAAAGAGTCCCCGAAAGATGAAAAATCAGAAACATATAAGAATATGGCAAGAATATTTAACATTTGTGAAAATAGAAGCAAGCCAGATTAGAGAATTTGGTTCTAAATAGAATATCATTTTCCTAGACATTAGAAAACATCTTTGCGTTATCATTTCTAGTAAAGGATGGTAGAGTTGAAATAAATGTCGATGAAAATGGAAAACATTTTGTTGTCCCCAAAAATGCTCCCAGAGCTATAGAAATGGAATCCGGAGAAGCTTCTTACAGCCAATTTGTTTTTCGGTTTGATTTTAAAGATTGCAAGTTGATGATGGAAGCTAGTGGTGAGGAGTTGATGCCTCACAGAATCAATCCACTTATGATTCCCTATTTTGAGAAGGCTACAGAGACTCCTATCAGAGAGATTTCAAGAAACAGGGGTAGAGTGGTACCTAGAGCTCTTTATGTGTAGGAGGATGAATGTGGAAGTGATGATGATGGTGGAAGTCTTCAAAGACCAGCACCAGAGAAGAGAAATAAGTGTCTCCTATGACTTTTGCTGCTTTTTTGGGTGCTTTTTGTTGGAAACTATCTCTATTTCTATCAGCGCATTGTAATTCATATAGGAAGCTAATCTTTAATTTAAGCAATCTGGTATATAAACAATGCTATCTTATTCTCATACTTAGTTATAATTAAGTTTACTGGCAGTGCAAACCCTCGGTCATGTAGTACACCCCTCTAGCCATGGTTCCAAGGCATGGGTAGAAGACTGGCATCACGTAAAAGGAAATTGTTAATGTAAGATGTCAAGTTTGATCTGTTAAACCATGAGTAGTCTCCTTATGATAGTATGTTGTAATTTTATGTTTGAAAAGTGTTTTGAGATACCACATAAGAACAAAGCTTTCGATTGTGTAGTTGGTTTAATTTGAGAATACATAGAGATGAGAGTAGGGTAATGCCAGATGAAAATAGATGTAAATACAAAGGTTCAAAAAACTAGCTAGCAGCCCTTACCATACCCAAACCCTTTTACTGGCACTACAAGGATAGAGAGATCCACCCAGAGGCATGTGGAGAATAAGTAGGGACATGCATGCTTCGGATTGACTAGTTTCTTGAGCTTGGCTCAAGCAGGCACAACTAGCAGATGGAAAGATATTGGGAATATATATCTATTAAGTATGTGTATATGAAATTCATTATGTCCCCTTTTGATTCTCAAGGTGGGAGGAATGCAATGGACAAAGGGAGATCATATTTGTCCTCTATATCCCATCTATTAGGACATTGGGATAAGTCCCAATAATAAGAGTTGGATTCGCTCATAAGTATCTGATTGTAAAAGACCATCATAACCTTTATTAAGCTAAGTCATCCTTTAGTTGAGTTTCATCTTTTAGTTGAAGCTTCAAGCAAGATACCCAGCCTCTTTTCAGCCCTTCAGTCTTCCTGGAATGGCTACAGAACAACCCTATTTCACCCACGTTGAATGCCTCTTCTTGCTGTGATCTTAAACTTCAAACTTCATCCTTTCTCCCTACAAGAGCACCCAAGAAAAACACTCAAAACAACCTCTCTTTCACACATTGTACCTACAACAAAACATAAGACTTCCACATTGCTTGTAGGGCTTCTTTTTTACTATCTCATGGATCCTTCTTGTAGTGGCTAGGGCCTCCCTTTGACGGCACCTATGGCCTCTCTGAATGCTGCTTTAGACCTTCCTTGACTGCGGCTATATGCTTCTTCTTGATGGTTGATAAGGGCCTCCCTCTTGCTACGGATTAGGGCCTCCTTTGCTGTGGATAAGAGCCTTCCTTTTGCTATGTATCTGGCCTCTCTTGACTGCATCTTTATGCCTCTCTTGACTGCATCTTAGGCCTCTCTCTACACTATGTCTTAGGCCTCTCTCTTGCTATGGCTAAGCCTCCTTTTCACTACAGTTAGGGCTGCCTTTTATTGTAGCCAGGGCTTCCTTTTCGACCATGGCTAAAGCTCCTTCAAGACTACGTCTAGGTCTCCCTTCATGACTACAGCTAGGGCCCCTTTGTGACTGCAACTAGGGCTCGCACTATTGTAGCCAGCTAGCCTCGCGCTGCTTGGGAACTCCTACATTATAGCACTCTCTATTGCTTCATCCGCATCCGTCTCTACCCACATCCGCCAGTCCTGCTACTCTCTCTCTGGGGCTCCCGTAGCAAGGTATAATCCAAGAGGTTGGGTACCTCAAGGATCTACCCCTCATCACCTATAGTCCTCCTAACTACAACTCGATGTCTCCCCACCTCTTGTCTAGATGTACATGAGCACTCCCTATAGTCCCTAGCATGCCCTGGGACACTACAACATGAGCACTAGTGCATTAAATATGTTAAAAGGTCACTTTCTTGTTAATTTGACCATGAATATCTCTTTTACAAAGCAATATTTCTTAGATTTGTTTACATTAGTGGTTTGAGAAGAACATTTCTACAGTCTCTTCATTGAATTTCTTAAAGTTTTTACATTTATGCTTTTTGACAAAAAAGGGCTAACATTTTACCCTAGCTAAGTAAGGATTCTTTAAATAACCTTCTAGCTTGGTTCACTTTTGTTCAATCTAAGCTTGGAAAAGTGTCATGAATTTACATTGAACAATGTAAGAATCTAGTCTTCTCCAGAAACAATCAAGCAAACTCTTCCATTTTGCAAATTACCTACCAGTTCTGGACATATTCTTTGAAATTTATATGCTGAAGGTGTTGGATTTAGGTAAGTCATATAGAATGCACACCTACAGTTCTATTGTTCACCTATTAGACCAGTGAAAATTATAGGCAAACTTGGAAGGGTTGGACATGACTGTTCCAACCATACTCTTAACGGTCTGCAATACATATATTCATAACACATACCTACAATAATATTGTTCACCTATTCGGCTAGTGCGCATTGTAGGAAAATAGTTAAATGTTGGACTTCGCTGTCTCAATTTCACAGACCAACGCGAAAGATGCAATGTATTGTGTGCATCCTTAGATATGTTTGAGATTGCAAGCTAACTATTTAAATAAATGCATGTATAAAACTTCTATATTAGCAAAATAACCATTAATATTTTTTTCTAGAATTTTGGGCTAAATTCACAATAGTATGCTAAAAAGTGTCATTTCAATGTTTGGAAATTAGGATATATAAATGTGAGATATATACTCTACATCTTTGGGTTATCTCCTTTTCAAATATGAGCTTTTTTAGGCTACATGTTAATTGTTTGAACTTTGAACTTTGAATAAATTCCATAATGGACTTCGTAAATACTCGAATGAGTAGACTTCGTAAGGTAGTGGTACCATAAATTGTGTTATTTCAAAGATTTGACTTCCATATTTTCACAAAATACAATGTCCTCACTAAATACTTACATGTATAGTTACTTATGTTTAGGGTTATATATGTGTTGGAGCAGTTCCTTTATGTTTTACTATAATCCTGATGCTGACAAGCTATAGCTGACCTTTTCATCAATTGTTCATAGAATATGCAAAGGATTTCATCGTTAAAATGTGGCAAAAATGACATTTCTCCTGATTTATTTTTTTATTGTTCATGAAAAGATAATCATGTTGCAGGAATGAGGTATCCTACAGTCTGTTTCAATTTGTGGATATCTTTTTTCCTCCCATTTTTTACAAGGATGTAGATTTCATTTTCATGTTGATGGTTTTTGCATGTATCTTATCTAGACCCAAATGCTGGTAATGGAGAGGATCTTGAGTAGTCATGGAAACAGACTATCAGAAGTTAATGTTACAATACCACTTCCACTTGGTATCAGAAAAAGTTTAATGGTAAGTGACATAAAGAAGAGTTATTTAATGACATGGTTGAAAGGGCAACCTCATGTCTTAGTTCTAAGTCATTTATTTGCGTTTCTTAGCTCTAAGTCATCTGTTTTTGAGCTTTACCAGATCAATTATTTCACTAGTCCAATATGCATGGATTGTATTTCTCACTCAATGTTCGTTACTTGACATGGTTGATATAACATTCAATTCTAGGCCACTTTTATTTTAAGTCAGAGATTTTATTGATTAAAAGGATGTTCATATTTTGATTGGTTTACTTGGAGCCTAATCTAAAAAAGTTTTGTAAATTCCACGTGGATGTTATTTTTTCAGGGTGAGCTCTTTGCACCAATAAGGTCAGATGAGTCCCAGAACATAGGTATACAATAAGAACATCTTTGGCCTTTGTTATGTATCTGTTATTCTTTATATCATTGATGGCTGGTTATTGATTATGTAAAACAGAGGATGGGAAGGTCTTGCCAATTCTCTTGACAAAACAAAATAAAATGGAGTGGTAGAATTGTGTTTTAAAGGGTGAGCCAGAAATCAGTACTTGAAAGGTAGAACTTGAGAATGGAAAGCTATCTGATCTGGATCTAAAGACACAATAGACCATGGAAAAAAAATGATGGTATTGATGAGTCTTCCTAGAAATTAAGCTCTAATTGTTAGACCACTGGCCAAATTTCAGTTATCTGCAATGGAAATAGTGACTCTAGCTTTATTTGTATGAATAATGACTTTGGCCATTGTCCTATTCATTTCCTATGAATGATTTTGATTTTCAAACTCCAACTAGTTTGTTGTTCAATTAATTAAAGCTTTGATGACAAACTTATAGTTTTGAAAGATCTTTTCTAAATCTATTTTCTTGAGAAAATTTGTCTTTTTACTTTAGGCACTGTAGATTGCTACTGTGTGACATATGCTATGATATAATTTCCTGAATAAATATATAGAAGCGATGTACAACATAGTATTTTTTAAATCTAAGGAAAATATATTTCCAAATACAAAGTTGATTAATTAAGAACATCTTTTGGACTTCTTAGCTAAGCTATGATTATATTTTAGTAGGGGATTTTGTGTACATTGATATTGTGTGCTCTCTTTGGTTTCTGTGAGGTAACAATGGTTAATAAGGAATCATTCAGATATATAAACACCAAACAACAACAACATTATGATTTTTCTTTCACTCAACCTATAACATATTGCATCTATTTTCATCAATGTTCTTCCATATGTTATCAACTTATGACATTCATTTGCAATATTTGGTGCATTTTCTAGTTATATGACATTTATATATTATAAATGTCTTCAGAGTTTCACTTCTAATTGAGTATTCAATTGAACATATTGATTCTCTTATACATAATTATTTTTCCCTCCACCCACTTTTCATAACTTCCATAACCATTAGGTAGGGACTTCCAGCTTCAATGTTTCTTTGCTTGTTTAGTAAAATATTGTCGAGACTTCAATTTATTGAAAGTTCTAGAATTTACAATTTATGAAGTTTCAAGGTCTAATGTTTAAAAGTCTAATTCTTTAAAGGGTGCTAGCTCAATGGAAGAGCACCTGCTTTACAATTAGGAGGTTGATGGTTCGATTCCATCATGCCCTGACATGATCCATATGGAATGAGATTTTGACCATCACCAATGAGCTTTGGTTACATTTTTCAACCCTCACCAAAATATGAAATGGTGACGGCCAATGAAGGCCACCATATATATGCATCAATAGTGACGAACATCAAAGGTCTGTAACCATAAATCGTTGTTGTTGATATGAAATGGTGATGGTCGATGTCTGTCATTATAGTCATTATTCGTGATGGACCTTGAATGTCACCACAACACCTATACTTATGGCAATGCGGATTTTGGTGAGGGTAAACGAACGTCACCATATATATGCACCAATAGTGACGACCATGAAAGATCCATCACAATAAATTGTTGTTGTTCATATGAAATGATGACAGTCACTATCTGTCATTATAATCAATATTGTGACGGACCTTTAATGTCACCATAACACCTATACTTTTGGTGACGTTCAGTTTTTGGTGATGGAGGCTATGGTCCATCACCATTGCTCATATGAAATGGTGACGGTCGCTATCTGTCATTATAAATCATTATTGGTGACAGAATTTGAATGTCACTACAACACCTATACTTTTGGCGACGCCACCTTTGGTGACATTCAGTTTTTGGTGACAAAGGCTGTGATCTGTTACCATTGCTCATATGAAATGGTGACAGTCACTATACGTCATTATAAATCATTATTGGTGACAGGCTTTGAATGTCACTACAACACCTATACTTTTGGCAATGCCACTTTTGGTGACATTGAGTTTTTGGTGATGAAGGCTCTTTTGACCATCACCAATGAGCTTATGGTGACATTTTTTGCCCCTCACCAATGTCCTTTTTTCTTGTAATGTAGACTGAACAATGTATTGTGTAGTTCCATTCATCAGCAAGCCACACTGGACTGCACATTGTGTAGTTTCAGTCATCATCACCTCCCACTGGTAGCTGGGACTATGCAATGCGTAGATCCAGATGATAGTCCCTCACCTCTGAAAGTCATAATTGGGCAATCTTGCCTAGCAGTTGCCTAGTTTGGTGGGTGGTCTTTCTTGAAGTTCTTTTGATTTCAAGCTAACATTTGCATGCCATGTGTGTCCTCTCTGTCTCCAGGTACATCAATTGTGGAGCAACTTTTCAGTAGTACAGGTAACATGGCTTCCAAGAGAGTTGGATCAAAGGATACTGTAGAGAGAAGCACTGGAGATGTAGTTGAATAGGTGTCAATGAACTTTCCAATCTATTAAGACACAAAGTTGTTCATAGAGAAGGACATGAAGATAACATGGCAAGAAATTAAGGACATATTAGCAGGAAGCTTAAGGGAATATTTGGAAGATCAACAGGTCTATGTCAACATCCACAAGTCAGGCTTATATAAGGTTGCATGCGGGTACCCTACCTTCCCATGTGCAGAAATCATTCACTAGATTGTCTCACATACCAATCCTAAGATGGTGAAATTCAACAGTGTTGGTGGCACACAACTTGCTTATACCTTCAAGATGGAAGACTATCATTAGATGGATCACTTACCACAACTGGTGAACCACATGGATACACTCTTCTACGCCCCCAACAATAATGTGAACACTAGATACATCATGAAGCATTAGGTAAAAGAGCCATCGAATTTTAGGTCGAAACCCAATGAGATCTACAAGACTAAGTCACATAGAAAGGCCTACCAAATTTTGATCATCTTTGCATGTCACTTGTATGGTCAAGAGCACACAGAGACCTTTCTTCATCATTGGGTGGTTGTGTTAGATCAATTGAAAAATGAAGGAAGGCCATTCAACTAGTTGGATATGTTCGCTCTTTAGATGAAAGTGCATGACTAATGCCTAAAATCCACCCAAGGATGAGCAAGCAAGATTCTATATGTTCATGTACCTACTTGATCCAATTTGTTCCCAACATCAGTTTCCTGGCATGGAATCAACACAGACACCACTAGATAATGTTGTGAACATTTATTTCAAGTTTCTTTCTAAGTACAACTATCGAGGAGTCATGACGAGGCTATCTGACCACTTCATCACCCCATTTTACAAGATGATCTTCGAGTAGGCTCCACCTTGGATATCCCAAGAAGTGATGTAGGCATTCCTTAACATTGTACATTGGTATGCCTCACCCAGTGGCACCTTTATCAGGATGTTTGGTGGAGAGAAGCCTCCACATGTGCTACCAAGGTTTGCCATGGATAAGTTGGTCATGCAAGAGGTTTCATATCACATCTCGATAGGGTTATCAATAGGATTGTATATGAGGAAGAAGGCATCATGGCCTACTCTTCCTTTGCGGAATGGATTGTACGAGATCTGGAGCTTGAAGGATGTGGATGTCGAGGTCAAGGACTTAGAGAATTTCGAGTTCAGAACCAAGGATTTAAATCTGTATGATCCCCACTGCATATGTTAGAACCCATGTGTGAAGTTGTATTATATATGGATCCACGGGGCATGTCATGGGCCAGAGGAGAACCCTTGGAGGTATTGTTACAACTCCTCTAAACTCAATGAACTGGTCAGCATGGGTATAGAATGGAAAGAAACTTTCTATGAAACAACACCATAAGAAGTAGCAACTACAATAACAGTGAGCTAAAAACCGGTAGAGGACAAAGGCAAGAGGAATATTGTCGAGAACTCAGAGGCTGAGCTAAGCTAACAATTAAGAGAAGATCCTCTCATTGAGAGAGTAGCTCTGAAAATAGAGGCAAAGAGGCAACAACATGTAAGGAGAGTAGAATGAAGGAAGAGAGAGGAGCAAAGGTTTGACGATGTAGAGAGGAAGTTGTAGGAAATAGAGAAGAAGCTGAAAGAAGAGCAGGAGCTAAGAAGGAGAGAGAGAGGGAAGAGAAGCAAAAATAGGAACATGAAGAAAGGGAAGGGGCAATGATCAATAAAACTATGGCTATATAGGTTGAGGAGTTAGAGTAGCCAGTAGATGAAGAAGATGGTGAGTAAGTGTAGGTTCGGGAAATTGCTCAGCACATTGAGAATATGGTTGAAGCAATGGACATGGAGTTGGTATAGGAGCCACGGGACCAAGATAGCAACCTCATACTGAGAAAATATGAGGTCGTCCCTCAGTCTCCACCACCACCAGAATTAGAACTAGTCCTAAGAAAGCAAGGAGAGATTATTATCCTTTATGATGATTCGGTGATGGATGTGTACAATCTGTCATTTGATGAGTCACAACAAAAGATTGTATAGGCGAGAAGAAATAAGCTCTTGGATGATCACGCTTCACCTGCAAACATAGAGGAAAGGGTGATTGTATTAGATGTTAGAAGACATCCAACTACCATGGACGATGCCTCTAAGGCTTATGTAGAAGCCACGAGTTCAACTGTCAAGTTCTTGTTAGTAGAGAATGATCAGATGGCAAAGGACTTGCAAGAGGCCAGGAAAAGAACAGAAAAATTAGCAGGATCCTCTATGGTAGAGATGAGAAAAGCGATGATGAATTATCGACTCTTGAGACCACCATGCAGAAACTGTATGATAGATGTGTCACATGCACCAGGTGGTTGTCCATCTATATGGTTTTCAAAAAAAGTGCATGAATATTTCCCAAACTCTCAAAGACATCCATGCTACTATTACGCATGTACAGTAATGGACGATGAGGTACAATGGATCCCCACTTTACTTGCAAAATATAATGAAGCCATAGGAAGAGCTAGACAAAGCACAGATTCAGATGTTGATCCGGAATTATGAGAAACTCCCTCCACTCATCAGTAGCATTGAGGCTTCCTATGCATGGTTGTTCAAGAGTCTGGATGTCATAGTGAGGACACACATGATCTCTTAAATCAGATCCCTCACTCAAGCCATGAAGAAGAACCAAGTCCTGCTGGAGGTCGATGGGTACATGGAGTAGTTGATGTGTAAGGCCATAAGTGATGATTTTAAGCTGAGCACATAAAACATGCAGAAGTACATCGATGGTCCAACCACACTCAAAAAAATGTTGTACATGATTCAAGACGAGTTGGACAAAGGTTCCAGAACCATATACACGGAAGCCATGGAGGAAAGAGTATGTTTCCAAAAAGATATCACGAAACAGTATGGGGACACAATAGCACAGTACCAAGCTTGGTATTAGTTCGTCAACGAGCACCATCAAGACGATGTTGCTGAGTTGGTATTTCCCCAAGATTCCAAGTGATGGTGTTTGTCTTGTTAGGCTGATTCAAGCCTATTTTTTCCCACATGGGTATATGTGGAAATCGTACTATTATTTGTAAATATATTTTAAGTGAAATTCCAAGTGTCATTAGTGGAATGCAAAAAATCACTATGTAATGTAAAGAGTTATTTGTAAAGGATCTGAAGAGTCATGAGGGTATTTAAAGAGTCAAAGGGGAATGTCAAGGGTGACCCACCCTTTTTTATATATAGAACCTCATAACTCATAGTACATTCTTTTGGGAGCCAATCTTTTGGCTAGGCATTGCTTAGAGAAGGCTTGGGGAATATTGTGATGAGCCTTGGCCTCTCCACAACATAGAACAAGTATAATTCTTTGGAGGAGCAGGCAATGTTGACCATAATGTTCCACTATTGGGGCTAGTGGTTGTCAATGGTGTATGCATGGATGGAACTTTCACTTAATAATAAGATAATAGAGCCAGAATGTTTTCATGCATATTTTGTTATTGTAGTTGGACTATTGTCGTTGCTTTAGCAATGTATGTTATTTAACTTACGCATTTTTGTATGAACTATTTTGTATACAATTGTATGAATCTTGTTCCAAATGTGTTGTTGGATTAACTCGTCACTTTGGTTTATGGACTATTCCGCTCCCAGTTTGTGATGTCATTTCGCTCATGTGTTCCTTTCAAGTTGCGTACTATTACAAGCTCCTAAGGGACACACTTCCTTTTACCCTCCATGTGTAAGAATCCCCATGCATCTCACTTGACTCGCTGCAAGGTCACACACTTGCTTCCTACCAAAGCTATATTACTTACCTCTGCATGCTACCACGGTTAAGGAACTTCTTTACTACTCACTTCTGGGATTCCTACTCCAAATGGTTTAAGTTCTAGTTGGGACTTTTTACCGAGGAGATCCCTTTCAATGCTAGCAAGCTAGCACTGTCAACATTTATGGCACTAGAAGGAGGGCTAGATGACAAGTTGAGCCCTCAAAGTTTGTTTTGAATCTCTGCACATCATTCATGACTTAAATTACAATCTCGACTCCAACTGTTTTTTCTCATGCAAATGATTTTGAAGCATTGGAGGATGTCATTGATGACTTGTCACAAATCACATACAATGGTGGAGGCAGAATAGCCCTATTAAGACACAAAATTGCCTTCTTAGGCTTTTGTGAGAGGAATGAAGTCCCTTTGTATGACATTTCCTGTGGGTTGTTCACTTACACATTTGAATGGCACGTTCAACAATGGTGTCTCACAATGCCCGCAACCTCTATTCACTCTTTTGACCACATGATAAAAGAGTTAGGTAATGCTTTCTTTCATTTTGACCATAAAGAACTCAATAAAAAGATTATGGAATTACGAAAATCACCTGATGAATCTGTTGCGCAATTTTCGGATCACTTCTGTAATCTTGCTTTTCAATTCCCAGAAGATGAAATGGATTGGAAATTTCTGAAGGAAATATTTAAGTATATGAAAATCCTCATGAGTTAGAATCATTCGAACCCCTCCCATCATACCTCGGTGTTAGAACTTCCAAATCTAAGATGAACAATGTTGTTGTCAGAAGTGACCCTCCATCCTCTTCTCATCAAATAGATCTAGCTCTGCAGGATGAGTTGGGAGAAGTAGTGAACCAATTTGTTGAACTTTCACCTCCTCCCATCCCACCTACTATGACCATTTGTGTAGATTTGGACTGCAACATTGATGGTTGTCACGTGATCGCATTTTCTCAACCTTCATCCTCTAGTTCCTTTTATCCTCTGGATTGTACTGTGTTGTGTTCATTCATTCCATACTCAAAATTTTTTGTTCACGAGGATCAAGTTGTTGACGGAGTTGGTGTTGAGAAACCAACCTACGCTATCATTTTTTATGAGAATGTTTGGGAATATGAAGAATAATTTGTGGTGAAGGATGGCCTCCTTCCGTCCACACCTCATCTGCTTTATCTTGACATCTTTTGTGATTCTACCATTTCTGATTTTTCTTGTGAAAATTCATACCCAGATGTTTCTACTTTTGATCATTCACAGAATGCATTGGATGCCATTCCGTCATTTAATTGCAGAGAGGACAAATATTTCTTTCCAAATCCACCCAATCTTTCATCTTTCATTTCTAGAAACTCAAAAGGTGAAATTTTTTCTTTCTCATCAAGCCCTTTGTATGATTCGTCAGATCATGAGGATGCCGATGCACATCTCAAGTTTTCTTATCATGGTTGTCATGATATTTTCACTTACTCATTTTATCACAATTATGATTCACTTGCTATTGATATTCTTAAGCCACTTGTCTTTGATGATCTATCTTTTGATGAAGTGGAAACCCCTCAAGTTGTCGAAGCACTTCAGCCCAAGCTAATGGTTATGTCAAGTTCTCGTAGCCTTGAGGTCAGTTCTTCTCCCAATCAGAAATCTGTTGAATCATCCTAGGCTCCTCATCACTCTCATGTTTGCATTGAAAATCAATTTGATCCATAGATTTCACATCCTCCACCAGAATCACACTATCCTATCGCTCATGCGTTGGAGGAGTCATATGTAGCAAGTCTTATTGCTAAACGAAAATTTTCTTCTTTCTGCATGTTTTCTCATCTATCAAGGTCAGAAGGATGTACATGTGTGTCATCTATGCATAATGTGATACAACACCATGATATGTCCGCAGAGTGTCGGTCATGCGCTTTTACTATTTTCTTTTATGTGGATGCATTTAAACTTCGAGCGTTTTGGTTTTCATTGTTTTATGTTTCTTGCTTGCTGGTCTACCTGATTACCTTTCTTGTTAACCATGCTTTCACTTACATGGGCCAACCAACGTGTTGGTGGCTACATTGGATATATCACTTCACTTGAGTAGGGCCATGCACTATTTAGCTTAGGAGTAGGAGTAGTGTTTTCTTTCATGTTTTGATTTTTCTTGCTTGCTTTTCTTTTGTTTTTACTTATGTCCTTTTCTTGTTTACGCACCTGTAGGATTATCTTTCCCATGAAACCATGTTTGGATTCTTGAGACAAGATGGGTGAAATACAAGAGGTCTTATACAACTATCAGCAATTGGTTATCTGTCTATCCCCTCTCTTTATAAAGATCTTATGTTTCTTAAGTCAATGTTACCCTGATGGAGAATGTGTTCCCTCCAGAGTGCGTCTTGGTGAAAACACAACGCTTGCACTTTTAACTAGTACCACCTACTCTAACCAGTTTTCTATATTCAATTAACGCTTGTCAACTAAGTCAAGTAGGGTAAGGCGAGGGGAAAAACCTTAACAAGTATTTCAAAGGTATATTTAACATCCTTCTCTAAAGGGACAATCTCTTCTACTCTCAATAAGTCGGGATCCCTCTTTCACCTCATGAAATAAATAAGTTCCTATGTAGAGTTCTTTGAAAAATGAAAAAAATGAAAAAAATAAAATAAAGGCGAAAGAAGAGAAAGGCTTCCTGCACAGAGAGGCGAAGAAATTAACTCCACCAGGGTATTATCCAGGCTTGCTGACAATGGAGCAATTCTTATGTTCCTGAAGTGACTCTGTCGGGGTACTATCCAAGCCTACTATTGGCGGAGCAACACTAGAGATGAAACTGAAACTATGACAGTCTATATTAATTGTGCACCAATATACCCCTCATCCCCAATAAAAAAAAACTCAATTGACGTGGCTTGGTATGTGTGCTGACCGATCAAGAGAATGGAAGGGACTATTTCTTTAACTCAATCTAGTGAAGGAACCATGACAATCAAAGAATAAAATAATACTTCCAGAGGAGTTATAATCACTTTACACAAGACAAGGTCCACACAGAGAGTTAGAATTCTACCAGTGTGTCACCAATGTTGTAGTGGCCACAACCACCCTCTAAATGTTTTCCTAAGATTTGTTTTGGATCCTCCCTACTAAAATCCCAGAAAATTATCTCACACAACCAAGGTACTTGTCCTTTCATTGATTTTTATATTTCACTTTACAGCTTGTGTTTCCGTACTTGTTTTGTTTTATAACCACAAGTTGGCCTCTTCACTTCGTTGCAATTTGGTTCTAACACTGCCTTAGCAATCTCTGTAGTCCTAGAGGGCAACCATCCTTACTCTCAGGAAATGCATAGTTCAACCCAGCAGAGAGCTTTGGCTCCATGATTGTGTAGACCTAGCTGGCTGCTTGTCTTCAGCTGGGAATTTGCGTAGAGCATGAGAGGCAGCCAGAGCCACTCAACCCAGGAATTGCACAGAAGCATTCCCTCAGCGGTTGCTCGATGCATGTGTCGGTAAGTTGCTTGGTTCCCCTAAAACTACACAATTTCTCCATGCATGCATGGCAACCTTTCCTGAAAAAGAACAAAAGAAAAAAGAAAAAAAGCATTTGTAAAAAATATGGATCTATTTTTAGCAGTTGGAGTTACATTTGAGCTAATTTTAGAAACTACCATCAAGTTTTGATTTTTCCTATATTTTTGGCCTTCGTGTCATAAACCCTAAATCTACTCAATATATTTAATGGGCACTGCTAGATATCATTTGTACATTCGACATTGGAACTTTGGTATTTCTAAGGCATCCAGGAACCTTCGGCATGGTTTTCACATCTTTTCCGGGTAAGTTTTACTTTTCTAGTCTTTTGCTACTTTTTCTGTCTCTTTTGTTTCCTCGACTTATGAGAGTGTTGTTTTACCCATTTTATTGTACGATCAATGGTGTTTTGATTTATTTTAGCTTGTAGGTGTTTTGTTTTAAGTTTTGCATTTCCTTTCCTAAGTGTCACATGCATAACCCAATTTTTGCACTAACGGTCGACGTTGCAACAACTCCCTCCACAAGCTTTTTTGTTCTTCATTTTGATTGATTCCTACACTTGTTTTGATTGAATGCATCATTCTTCACTTATATCTACACCAACCTTCACTCCACATTCATATCTACTCATTTTCATGTTTCCCTTGGGAAGATCTGGCTTCCTTGGCTCGAATCTAGCTCTTCCCGGCATGCTTTGCACATTTCTGGATATCAAGGCTCTGCCTTGGCTCTATGAATTACACAGAGGTTGCCAATGACTGACTCCAATTGCACACTGCATAGTTCTAGGAGCCAGTCCCAGAGTCTTCCCCACCAGGATTGCGCAATGTGCAGTCCCATCCAACATCAAAGCCAAACTCAACTGCACATTGTATAGTTATAGTCATCAACAAGCCACACTAGATTGTGCATTGCATAGTTATAGTCATCAACAAGCCACAATGGACTGCGCATTGCATAGTTCCAGTCATCGTCACCTCTCACTGGCAACTGGGATTGTGCAATGTGCAGATCCAGCTGATAGTCCCTCACCTCTAAAAGTCAGAATTACGCAATCTTGCCCAACAGTTGCCTAGTTTGTGGCATGGTCTATCTTGAACTACTTTTGATTTCAAGCTAACATTTGCATGTGATGAGTGTCTACTCTGTCTCCAGGTACATTAGTTTTTTAGCATCTTTTCAACAGTACAGGTAACATGGCTTCCAAGATAGCTAGATCAAAAGATGTTGTAGAGAGTAGCACTAGAGATGTAGTTGAATAGGTTTCAATGAACTTGCCAGTCTATGTAGAAACATAGTTGTTCATAGAGAAGGAAATGAAGATAACATGTTAGGAAATTAAGGACATATTTGTAGGGAGCTTCAAGGATGATCTGGAAGATCGACAAGTTTGTGTCAACATCCACAAGTCAAGCTTACATAAGGTTACATGCAGGTGCCCCACCTTCCAATGTGCGGACATAATTCACTGGATTGTCTCACGTATCGATCTTTAGATGATGACATTGAGCAATGCGAGTGGAACACAACTTGCTACCTTTAGGATGGAAGGCTATCATCAGATGTATCACCACAACCTTTGAACCGCATGGATGCACTCTTCTACACCCCCAACAATAATGTGAGCACTAGAGACATCATGAAGTGTTGGGTAAAAGAGCCATCGAATTTCAAGTCAACACCCAATGAGATCTACAAGACTAGGTCACTTAGAAAGGCCTATCAACTCTTTATCATTTTTGCATGCCACTTATATGGTCAAGAGAGCATAGAGACCTTTTCGTAGGATTGTGTGGTTGTGTTGGATTAGTTGGAAAATGTAGGAATACCATTCAATAGGTCAAATATGTTGGCTCTTCAACTAAAAGTGCATGTGACTAATGTCCTGAATCCACCCAAGGAAGAGCAAGCAAGATTCTATATGTCCGCGTACCTACTTGATGCAATATATGCCCAGCATTATTTTCCTGGCATGGGATGGACATGGACACCATTAGAGAATGTTATGAACATTTATTGCAAGGTGTTTTCTAAGTGCATCTACTGAGGAGTCATGACGAGGCTATCTAACCACTTCATCACCCCGATTTACAAGATGATCTTCGAGTAGAATGCACCTTGGATGTCCCAGGAAGCAATGCAGACATTGCTTAGTAGATTGGTATGCCTCACTTGGTGTTACCTTCATCAGGATGTCTCGCGAGGAGAAGCCTCCACATGTGCTACCAAGGTTTTCCATGGATAAGTTGGTCATGCATGAGGTTGCATATCATATCTCCATGGGGTTATTAGCAAGACTACATAGGAGGAAGAAGGCACCATGGTTTGCTCTTCATTTGCAGATTGGATTGTATGAGATCTATAGCTTGAAAGATTCCTAGGTCAAGGAGTTAGAGAAGTTTGAGTTTAACATGAGGGATTTCAATTCGTATGATCCCCGCTGCATATGCAAGAACCAATATAAAAAGGTGCATTATCCATGGATCCATTGGGCATGTCATTGGCGAGAGAAGGACCATTGGAGGTATTGTTACAACTCCTATAAGCTCAATGAACTGCTTAGAATGGAATTTAGCTCTACAGGCAGCAACACTATAGGAAGCAGTAAAAACAGTAGCAGTGAGCAGGAAACCGGTGCAGGACAAAGGGAGGAGGAATATTTTCGAGAACCCAGAGGCTGAGAAAAGCTATAAGTTCATAGAATATCCTCTCATTGAGAGAGTAGCTTTGGAAATAGCTCTGAAGGGACAACAACACGTAAGGAGAGTAGAACAGAGGAAGAAAGAGAAGCAAAGGTTGGAGGATAAGGAGAGGAAGTTGCAGGAAATGGAGAATAAGTTGAAAGAAGAGGAAGAGCTAAGAAGGAGAGAGAGGTAAGAGAAGCAGAAACAAGAACAGGAAGAAAGGCAAGGTGCAATGATGGAGAAAACTACACCTATATAGGTTGAGGAGTCAGAGAAACCAGCAGATGAAGAAGAGGGTGGGCACGTGTAGGTTTGAGAACTTGCTCAACAAATTGAGTAGATGGTTGAAGAAATGGACATGGAGATGGAACGGGAGCCACAAGACCAAGATATTGACCTCATGCCAAGAACATCTGAGGTCTCCCCTCAGTATCCACCACCTCTAGAATCAAAACATGTCCCGAGCGAGCAAGGAGAGGTTGTTCTCCTTTATGATGATCCGGTGATGGACATGTACAATCTGTCATTTGATGACAAAGGATTTTACAGGTAAGAAGAAATCAAATCCCAGATGATCACATGTCACCTTCACATATAGAGGAAAGGGTGATTGTGTCAGATGTTAGAAGATATCCAACTATCATGGTTGATTCTTGTAAGGCTTATCTAGAAGCCATGAGTTCAACTGTCAAGTTCCTATTAGCAAAGAATGATCGGATGAAAAAGGACTTGCAAGAGGCTAGGAAGAGAATAGAACAATCTGTAGGATCCACTATGGCAGAGATGAGAAATGTGATACTTACTGAAGTATAGACTCTTGAGACCATCATGCAAAAATTGTATGACAAATTTGTCACTGTGCACAAGGCGGTTGTATATTTATATGGTTTTCAGTAGTAGTGCATGAGGATTTCCCAAAATCTCAAAGACATCCAAGATGTTATTATGCATGTATAGGAAATGACAATGAGGTACAAGGGATTCCCTCTTTACTTGCAGAAGATAATGAAACCACAGGCAGAGCTAGATAAAACATGGATTCAAATGTTGATCCAAAACTATGAGCAGCTCACTTCGCTCATCACCAGCATTGAGGCTTCCCATGCACGGTTGTTCAACGGTCTAGATGTCATAGTGAGGACACACAGGATCCCTTCAATCAGATCCCTCACTCAAGCCATGAAGAAGAATGAAGTCTTGTTGGAGGTCGACAGGTACATGGAGCAGTTGATGCATAAGGCCATCAGTGATGACTTGTAGGTGAGTGCAGAAAACATGCAAAAGTAAATCAGTGGTCCAACCACACTTAGAACAATGTTGTGTATGCTTCAAGATGAGTTGGATAAAGGTTCTAGAACCATATACCTAGAAGCCATGGAGGCAAGATTCCGTTTCCAGAAACACATCACCAAACAGTACAGGGATAAAATAGTGCAATACCAATCTTGGTATCAATTTGTCACCAAAGACCATCAAGAGGATGGTTCTAAGTTGGTATTTCCTGAAACTTCCAAGTGATGATGTTTTTCTTGTTAGGCTGACTCAATCCTATTTTGTCCTGGCACATGGGTATATGTTGAAATTGTATTATTATTTGTAAATATATTGTGAGTGAAATTCCAAATGTCATTAGTGAAATGTGAACAATCACTATGTGATGTAAGGAGTTATTTGTAAAGGAGTTGATGAGTCATGATGGTAGTCAAAGAGTCAAAAGGGAATGTCAAGGGTCACCCCACCCCTTTTTATATATAGAACCTCATAACTCATAGTACAGGATTTGGGAGCCAATATTTTCGCTAGGCATTGTTTAGAGAAGGCTTGGAGGGTATTGTGATGAGCCTTGGCTTCTCCACAATGTAGAGCGAGTATACTTCTTTGGAGGAGTAGGAAATGTTGACTATAATGTTCCACTATTGGGACTAGTGGCTATAAATGGTGTATGTATCATGGAACTTTCACTTAATAATAATATAACAAAGCCAACACGTTTTCATGTATATGTTTTTATTATAGTTGGACTTTTCTGGTTGCTTTAGAAATGTATGTTATTTAACTTAAGAATTTATGTATGAACTATTTTGTATACGACTGTATGAATCTTGTTGTAGATGTGTTGTTGGATTAACCCGTCACTTTAGTTTTTGGACTATTCTGCTTCTAGCTTGTGATGTCATTATGCTTGTGTGTTCCTTTTAGGTTGTGTACTATTATAGGCCTCTAGGGAAAACACTTCCTTTTCCCCTCCATGTGTTAGAACCCCCATGCATCTCACTTGACTCACTGCAAGGTAACACACTTGATTCCAGCGAAATCTATCTTACTTACCTTTGTGTGCTAATGCAGTCAAGGCGCTGCTTTACTACCCATTGTTGGGACTCCTACTCCAAACATTCTTAGGTCTATTTGGTACTTCTTACCGGGGATATCCCCTTGAACGTTGGTGGGTCTAGCACCGTCAATACAAGCCAAGAGGAGAGAAGTGCTTGAGACAGATCACAAGTAATCATCTTTCCATTCTCCAATTTGTTTAAGGAGAACTTTATAATATTTGCTTTCTGTTGTTCCAGACCACACCATGAGGTCTAGGGAAGATAATTTTGTCTGCAGTCATAGAATATGTATAATAGTTGGGAAAAAATTTATAAAGTAAACCAATTGTCCTGCATTTGAGCTTTGCTGTGAAGTGAAATATAGCACATAGTTATTTTTTAACAAAGGAAACACCTCATGAATTAAGAAAGATGTCTTTAACTAAGAAATTGGGGACTTCTCCAATATTTTCAAACAAGTGTAATTATATTATTGCCTTGGAGTTCTTAAAATAGTTGTGCTTTGGTTCAAACTAACTCAATGGTCCTAATTTTGACTCCATGAACTACAATTAACACAATAATAGTAAGAATAGAATTTTGACATGCATTTAGTTGATCTCTTTTCTAGAAATCACATTTTACCCTCTAAACATTATTGAGCTAAATGATGTTTTCTTTTACATCTAAAGAAAATACGCAAACATATTCTTTTAGATCAATATTTTAGCAATCATATCTTAAGGTCCAATATTTACAAATCCATTTAGAATGTGGCAGTCGTTTACAAATATGGATAGTATACCACTCAGAAGAACTAGAAAAATCTACCAATCCATTCATGAATTCTTCAAACTGCCCTCAAAATGCCTAAATGGGACCCCTCTGCAAAATACCTAGATTGCCGAATTTTGAAAATTTCCTTTATTTGATAAAAAATTTTGTTAGAAATCCAATGCTACAAAATCCCTGCATTTTTTTACTGGAAGTCGATTGGCATTGCATTTTAAGCAATTTTAACTTCTTTCTATTTATTTTCTAATTTTGAGTGGAAAATTCTTTGTCACCTACAACCACATGTATGATAATATTCCCTGACTCGCTGCTCATATATGATAGGGCCAATTTCCCTTAAACCATATGATGTACTTCAATCTTAGATCTATATGTGCCCCACGGTTTTTAGATTAGTTGGACTCTGTATTGGAACCCCTAAGGCTTCCACTACCATCATTATCATCTACTTCATAACTTGATAAATAAAATAATGGAGAGCTTCCCTAATATTGTCTTTGAGAAAATGTATTGGAATATGGAGACACATTTTGCTACAGGTCAATGATCGAGGAGGAACCCTTCATTTCAAATAAATTTGTAGTATTATTTTTTGTAATAGTTCTCCCCTCACTTGATGGATAATTACAATTAGGAAACTTGATTTTTCATTATGTACTGAAGAGTTCCTTTCACATTCTTTTAGCTTATTTGCATAGCTATAAGAAACGCATTAAGATGTGTAATTCTCGCCAAACCATGAGTTGCATGACTATTTTATCATCTAAGGCAATAAAACTGAAATAATCCTAATTTCTTGTCATGATATAATTATTTCCAATGATAATGATTTATTTATAATGCACACTTAAGATTGTTTTTGATAGCATTCATGGACAATATATCAAACTTGTCAAATCCCAAATCATGCAAGATGGCTTTGATGCTTCAGATGCATAACTTCTTTGTCAATATTGTATTGGACTTAGAAAATGTTTGCCTTTCTAGATTTTAGCTACAACATCAACTCGAACTAGCGATAGTGGCTCACTTACGAGGCACTAAGAACTACAGACCAAGTGCCTTATTGTTGGGAAAGTGGAGATAACTATGTTATTTCTTTCAATTGGATTTGAAAACTTTGAAAACTGATGAATGGAATATGAAAACCTTCTGAAGCCTTGACTATATGGACTTCCTTTCATTCAAACCTGAAAACTATTTACAAGCTTGATGTAAAACCTAGTGCTAACCTAATGAGTTTATTTATATATAACACCTATTCAAAATTGTTGCATGTCTGATTCTCAAGTGGAATCTACCTTCCAATGGTACCAAGAAAACATCTGAATGCTTAATATTATACTGTCATGCCTTCGAACTTTGAAAATAAATATATGCATGAACAAATAAAATTTCCCAGACAGAAAATTTGATACATACCCCCGCATTGATGTTGACTACAAGTTGTAGAAATCTACCATATAGTCTACCACCGATCTTCAAAACTAAGAGAAAAAATATTACCTTGATTCTAAGATAAAAAAATATGTATGCGAGCAGACTTTGGTGGCAGCAGGATGTTTTGAGTAGCTTCAAAATCTTCCTTTGATTTTGTATCAACTTTATGATATGATTCATATGAAGTCTCTGTGAATATCTATTTTGACAAGTTGTAAACATCTGCTTCCATAGGACAACCAGAAATATAATCACTCGAATAATATGTATTATGTTGATTATTCAACCCTTCCAGTTTCGGCTGTCAATGAAAATATTATTGGTTGGTAGATTTAGTACTTTCAATGAAATGCCTACACATTTATTCCCCCCTTCACACTTGTCTATCAATAAATGAGCTTGAAGACCTGCACCCAACTCTCCATCTAAACAATATGAATCATAGATTGTGGCTTCTATGAAATCAACAAGAAAATACTTATAAGAATTTATTTGCAAATGAATATCTTCTCTATCCACATAGCTAGGAGAGTCATGAAATCCATGATTTTTTTCGGGAAATTTCACATGTTGGTCCACACATTCCTTTGAAGAAATAAGCATATGATCAGAGTTTGAGATTAATTCTTCATTTGTTCTCAACTCAAGAGATTTTTATTCTTCTTTAATTCCATAATATAAGAATTCCCTTTCAACCATCTCTTGGGTTTGAAAGGATCCAAGAAAATTCTTATTTGAAACATATTCACACCCACATTCTGAGACACCTTATTGAATGTTGATCTCTTCATATTTATAATCATGGAATGGCTGCTCAAGTTGCAGGTTAGGAACTTTATTATTTTTAGAAACCTCAATTTCATCTTCAAGAGAGATCAACAAATATTTCTTATGTGTGCCTGTCAACAACACTTTGCTATAATCTTGGGAACATTTCCCTTCAAAAAATTCATTTTTTCTTCATAAATTCTTGCTCTTATATTTTCATAATTTTTTTTGGGAAAGGAACGAGAATTTTGTGCACTTGTGTCAAGATCTTCACATATATATTTAACTTTAAGTTTTTGATAAAAAAAATTATCCTTTTTTGGAATATCCTCCTCACTTTCAACAAAACAATTTATTTCATAATCTTCTTGAGGAGGTTCTTGATTTTTAGACTCAAACTTTTCTCCAATAATCATATTAACAACTTCATAGTTTGCATTAACATCACAATCATTATTTCTAAATATTTTCTTAGATGAGAAACATTCACAACAATATTCAAAAAGGAATTTATGTGAATATAGAGTCTTACAAAAAGAATTGAATGCAACATGGAAAGTCTTCAAAGAAGAAAATAGTGGAATGAGGCCAAGAATTATACCAAGTTTATATCTCCAATGAATAAAAGAACAATTTCATTTGTGTGTCTTCTTGAATGATTCCCTATCGGTCCATGCAAGTATGAAAATCCCTGAGGTGTTAGGTTGGACGTTCCATCTTTAGCTCCACTAAACCTTAGCAATTAAAGACTCCAATCATGGAATTTCAGCACGAGGTTTGGAAAATTGGGTATGGAAGAGATGTCTGAAGGGGAAATTGTTTTAGCCAAAAATGAAGGAATGGCCATTGATCACCCAAAAAAATAACGATGCTCAAAGAGAAAAAAATTAGGTGAATATTTTACGCCTAAACTTGATTCTTGTCGCCCTTAAGAATCAACTTTGAAGTACATCAAACCCAAGGAAAATATTCAACATCAATCCCTAACAACAATGCTAATTGAAGTTATCTCCTAGAGATAGTTCTTGGTTTTAGGGGAACCAGTGCTGAGAACATCTACTGAAAATGATAAAAACCTTTAAATGAACAGCCGTAGAAGAAGACCAGGAGAACTACAATGAATAATCTAGTTAAAAGAACTATCTTTAAAAAGTAGATTGGCCAAGACAAATGAGGATTGCAATGTTTAAAGTAAATAGATGGCTAGAAGAAATATGAAGAGGGACATGGTTTCATAGTTTAGGCATCTAAGAATCTGAACCTAAACCCTGCAGAAAGAATGGTCAAAAGACTAAGGATATGAAGGAATTTCTAACATGGTGGAGCACCCATTAAGACTTTTTAAATCACAAAAAGAGTACGATTTCAAGGTAAATTCATGATAAAAATTAACAAATATAATGCTACATTACACTCACATTAGTAGAAGAAAACATAATGACAAATACAAGAAAGAATATAATGTTGCAAGTTATCCCAAGAACTAAAAGAAAAAATGGTTCTTATTCTTCAGTTTCCAAGAGATTTTGTCATTACATTGGTCTCATGACTTGTAGACTTTGAACCCTTACAAAATATTTATCTCGAACATTTTACCTATCCTTAGACTAACTATCTTCATGAGTTTCAAACTAGTTTTAAATAATTATAAATACATTTTCATTTTTCAAGATATTTTATAATAATTTAAATCACCAAAATAATACATTGTATATACTATTATTTTCTTAATAGTGTATATAGGAAAGAAGAGCGTATCCCTGAAATTAACCCTTGTTTGGAAAAACAATGATAAAGTATACCAACTATCCTCCGTTTGAGCTTTGTTGTGAAGTGAAATATATCACATAATGTATTTTTAGCAAAGGAAGCACCTCATGCTTGAAGAAACATGCCGTTAACTAAGACAATGAGGCCTTCTCCAGTATTTCAAACAAGTTTTGTCATCTTGTTGCCTTGGAGTTCTTAAAATAGTTATGCTTTGGTTCAAACTAACTCCATGGTCCTAATTTTGTCTCCAATAATTACAATTAATACGATCATAGTAAGAATAGAATTTTGACATGCATTTAGTTGATCCCTTTTCTGGGAATCACATTTTACCCTCCAAACATTATTGATCTCGGTCGTGTTTTCTTTTACATCTTAAGTAAATGCACAGGTACTTTATTTTAGATCAATATATATGACAAGGTCAATTTCCCTTAAACCATATCTTGTACTTCAATCTTAGATTTATATGTGCTCCGCGGTCTTAGATTAGCTGAACCCTGTGTTGGAGCTCCCACAACTTCCGCTACCATCATTATCATTTGCTTCATAATTTGATAAAGAAAATAATGGAGAGTTTCCCTAGTATTGACTTTGAGAAAACATATTGGAACTTGGAGACACATTTTGCTACATGTCAATGATGGAGGAGTCATCCTTACATTCAAATAAATTTGTAGTATTATCTTTTGTAACATTTTTCCCTCACTTGATGGATAATTACAACTAGGAAAATCAAATTTCATTATGTAATGAAGAGTTCCTTTCACATCCTTTTAGCTTATTTGACTAGCTATAAGAAAAGCATTAAGACATCTACAATTCTTGTCAAACCATGAGTTGTATGACTATATCTTTTAAGGAAATAGAACTGAAATCATCCTCATTCTTGTCATGATATCATTATTTCCAATGGTAAGAAGTTATTTATAATTCACATTTAATATTGTTTTTGAAATCATTCATGGACTATATATTAAACCTGTCAAATCCCAATATGTTTTAATCATGTAATGTGGCTTTGATTATTTATATGAACAAATTCTTTTCCAATATTGTAGACTGTAGTGGACTTAGAAAAAAATTTCGTTTGAATATTTTAGCTACAATAGCCACTACTAAGGTCCAACAAATAAGCCCGAAGTTCTGAAGGAAGGTGAGTGTCTCTTCCACTCCCAAATTTCAGTGATGGGTGCACTGATACATTTCATTGTCGATAGTGGGAGTCAAAAGAACCTCATCTCAGTAGAGTTCTTTAAGTGGTTGATCTTGTTGACAACACCACACCCTGTATCCATACACCTCAGGTGTCTCCATCAAGGGAAAGGTCTTTGCATCAGCCAACAATGCTACCTGCCCTACAACATCAAGCCTTTCATAGATGAGGTATTGTGTGTTATTGCTTCCCTTGAAGTTTGTGATGTTTTGTTAATTCAACCACACTTATGGAAGAATCATGCTATGTATGAGTCCATACCTTGTACTATTATTATTACTTTCATCTCTCCTACGCAAAGCCGTAAGATCATCTCCTAGACTGGGATTTTTTTTTTCTTCACGATTCCGTCTCAAAGTGAGGGGAAGATCGTGGCCACATCCATGGCCTCTAGAAATGGCTCCTCCTTGTAGTAGAGGCAAGTTGATAAGGTCATGGAAGAGTACAGGGACATATTTTTTCACCCATGAGAGTACCATTTCAATGTAAGGTCAAGTGTTCAATCAACCTCACCCTTAGCACACCTCTACTAAATTGGAAAATCTAATGTTGCTTTCTTCTAGAAAAAAAGGAGATTGAGTAAGAAATCCAAGGGTTGCTACAAAAGCGGAATATCCAACCAATTTCCTCACTATGTGGGAACCCAACAATACTCATGTAAAAGAAGAATGAGACCTAGAGTCTTTTCATTGATTATCAAGCTCTAAACAAAATCACAGTAACGAATAGATACTCGATTCCATAGATTGATGACCTTCTTGACCAGCTCAAGAGGAGAAAGTACTTCACCAAGATTGAATTGAATTCCAACTATCACCAAGTTCCAATAGAACCCATAGATGTGTGGACGATTGCATTCAAGTCCAAGGATGGTCTTTTGGAGTGGTTTTTCATGTCCTTCATTTTGACGAATTCCCTCGCAACTTTAATGATTCTGATGGATGATGTAACACCTCCTCCCACATTTATCCAAATTCACAAGATTTCCAAGGTAAACATGATATGAGTGTCAATATCACATTACTCGACTTCCAACTTCTAGTTGAGGAAGTGGGGCCTACAAATTGAATGCTTACTGACATCCCACAGGGACTAGAGATCACTTAGGAGCTGGAAGAAAACCCCAAGTGATCAATCCTTGAGTTGAAACCATTTTTCTATGACCGAGATCCATAGCCACACCCTTGACATTGCATTTGTGTTGTTGTAAGCTTATAACCACACTCAGAGGCTTGCTTCCATGCATCGATGACCCAATTCCTCTAGTTCAGTGTTAACAATTTCGAGATTTGAGCCAGTTTTCTAGGATAGTCTCCAAACCACTACACAGAACCTCTTATAAATTTCCAGAAGCATAGAAAAGACAATAACAATGCTAACCATTCAAAATCAAGCAAGAACATGACCTAGACATGCCTAATCCATGTTAGACATTTTTTCAAACATATGGAAAACATGTAAACTATAGGTCGTGAATGCATATTTGATCATAAATTGATAGTATTCATATGAAAATCACCAAGAAGGCTCTAAGCCCTCTCTAGATAGCTTCAATAACACTTTTGATTCCATGCATTGATTAGCCATTTAATAAATTATCAAAACATGTCAAGAGTCACAGATATATTACATCATATAACAGACAATATAATCAACATATCATCAACATAGAAACCATGGAAAATTAGCCATAATGTCAACATGATAACCAGTACAAGTCCTCATAAATCACAATAGGAAAATAGCTATTATTAACATATGAGAGTGCCAACCAAGTCAGGGACTTCCACGTAACACCTGACAATAGATTAGGCTGAACCAAATCTCTCTTTCATCCAATCTACCATGTGCCATATTCCAAGCATGAATGTGGGATTTCATGGAATAAACTAAGACAAAACCAACCAGGGCTTCCAGAGGAAAAACCAAGTCAACCTTAAACCATAATGATTCCACCTCTATGGTCCTAAAATCACTAACATCAACCAGATCGGTCTCTACCCAAGTTGTCCAGGGATCTAGGAACTACTAACTCAACACACAGCCTTCGAGGGCTTCAAAACATTTGTTCCAACCACGGCTCCAAGGGCTTGTAGATAAACCAACCAAGGGCTCCAAATTATTTGTCCCAACCTACGACTCTAAGAACTATAACTCAACCCAATTTGTTACAGGCTTCCAGAGTATTTGTTCAAACCCATAGCCATAGGGAGCCTGAGCACCAACCAGAGAAACAAGTGGAAACCCACAACACCATGGCTATCCAAGAAATGGAAAGGAAAAGCTAAAATCACTATCAATATAGGAAAATATCCATGATAATAACAACACATAACTAAGTAATCACATACATATATCATGCATCCAAGAATTAGTAAGGAAATCACACATGCAACCTATTACCTGCAAAGTATTTGTAACTACCTCCTCCCACATTTACCCATTTTCATCGGTTTTCTTGGGGTAAACATGAGCTGAGGTCACTAATATAAGACTCAACCTCCTATATAAGTTTAAGGAAATGACGTCAACAACTTAAGAATTTATTGGCTTCCCTCAGGTACTACAGGACTTGAGGGATCTACCCAACCCATCCAAGTGTCCAACCCTTGAGCTAACTCTCTTTTTCACTAACCTAGGTTCGCAGTCGCTCCCTTGTCAACTCGTCCAAGCAAATGTAACCCTCTAGTCACTGCCATAGGCCTGCTTCCCAACAACTATGGACTTTCCTAGTCAGTTTTGTGCCAGTGGCCCTGAATTCTGAACCACTTTTTTAGGGTTAGGAATCAAGCCTCCGCCCAGAACTCAATGAAACTCTAACACCCTCCTCCCACATCTACCAAATAAACTATCCAGCTAGGGTAAACATGCGATGAGAGGCCACTATGATATGATTTGACCTCCTAAGTCACATTAAGGAAGTGGAACCGCCAGAAACACACCATACAGAAATTCAACATTAGCATTAGGACCCTCAAGAACCAATCCAACCTTGTTTCCAAATAGCCCTTGGGTTTGACTGAGATTTTGGACCACTTTACCTTTGGACACTCTCATGTTATGGGAATTCCAACACCTAGGGACCTATGGATGGTCTTATAGGCCTACAAGCTAGCGTCTAGGGACTTTTGCACATTGTTGTGCCAACATCCACAAGATTTGAGCCACTTTTTCAGGCCCATAGCCTAGGTAACTGCCCAAAATTGAAGGACATCTTTAGATTAGTAAAATAACAAAGAAATGACAATACAAATGAAATCACTTGAATAAGACCTTGATTAGCTCCGTACTAGCCATGACAAGCATTTCATAAAACATATCATGAATATGTAATCTATAGGTGTAAATAATAGATATGAGCATAGGGGTCTCATACTTAGTTGAGAATCACTAAGAAGCATTGATGCCTCAACACATCAACTACGATTTCATCCATTAGGTCATAGATACATTGTTTATTCATTTACCAGTAAAAACATGATGAGAGCCATACATAGCTTCTATTATAAAACATACATATAACCAACATAATAGCAACATAAATACCAATGAAATCACAACCATATAATCCACATATAAACCAATATAATACTCATAGAAATATAAGGACAAATAACCTCATATTGATGATGTAAAATCCAAACCCGAGATGGGAATTCAATGTTCCACCCAACCGTAGAATGGCTAAGCCAAATTTCTCTTCAGCCATTCACCCTCGTGTCATATTCTAAGCATGAATGTGGGACCTCATATAACACATCAATCCAAAACCATCTAGGGATTCAAGAGGACATCCACCTCAACCCATCAAACAGTGATTCCACTTCATGGTCGGATATCACAAAACCATCATCAAATTGGTCTCCATCCAAGCCTTTTAGGGCTTCCAGAGGATTTGTTCCAACCAAGGCTTCCAAGACTAATAACTCAACCGACAGTCGCCGAGGGGTTTCTAGAGATTTTGTCCAACCAGGGCTTCCAAGACTAGTAATTCAACCCACTAAGGGCTTCCAAAGTGTGTTTCCAACCAAGGCTTCCATGACTAGAAACTCAACCCAAGTTGTTACAAGGCTCCCAGAGGGTTTGTCCAACCAGAGCTTCTAGCAACTAATAACTCAACTCAAGCTAAGGAAATGTGAGAACCAAATCAAACAACCAAGGAAATAAAACCCACAATATCCATGGCTATCCAGTAAATGGAAAGGCTAGGCAATCCACTATCAATCCAGGAAATCCTCCATGCTAGTGACCGATCATGACCAATAAACCACATGCATATGACATGCATGCCAAAACTAGTGAGAAAAACATACATGCAACTTGGTACCTGCAAGTAAATCCTATTGTAGCTGCTGATCTAGATTTCCTCTTGTTCTTTGCTGCTCTTCCTTTTCCTTCTTGCTCCAAAAATCCATGTATGCCAGACCCTCCAAGAGTGCTCCAAGAAAACTCTAAGTATCCAAGAGTATGAGAGAGAGAGAGAGAGAATAATGAGAGAGCTCCAAAACTAAACTGAAAAAAAGTTACCAAAAGCTTTCCAACTGATCCTCAGAAGCATTTTTATGAATGAGGCCTCTACTCTCTTCATTTTCCATTATTTTCCTACAATTTCCTCCTCACATGCAACCTGTGACCTTTCACCTCCATTTTCTCCTAATTTCCATTATTTTCATAAATAAATGTGCCAAAAATGCCATTTTGCCTTACCAAAGCCTTAGCCATTTCCTTTGGAAATTTCCTTAGCCATTAAACAACCATAATTGATCCCCATCACTATGCTTTTGCCACAAATTCATCTTGGTATAAGTAACCCATCAACCGTGGTTATTATTTTTCCTTTATTAACTTTTATTACATCGAATTTCACTAGGGTTGTTACAGAAGCCTCCCCCTTGGGGGAAAATCATCCTTGATGTTCAACAACACCTATAACCACAAAAATGTTGTAAGCAAAATATACCACCAATGGAGCTTTATAACTTAGCTTGATGCAGTATTTACAATTATCGACCCGCTGAAAATAAAACCAACATGAAGACATAAAAAACATAACATCATAATAAAATGACACACATACCGGTTATTGGAGCTTTATAACATATATCACGATGATATTTACATCCATATACATATGTACATATAGAAACATCACCAAAAGATGTAACAAAACATCATACCAAAACTGCTTTGCCTCAACCAACAAACAATGAAGGATACATAACCCGCATCTGATCCGCCATCTCCCATAAAGTTTCATTGGGCCCAAAGTGATTCCATTGCACCTTAACTTGCTCGATTGCTCAGTTCTAGAGCATGAGCAGATTTTTCTACAATATACACTAAGGCTTCAACTAGAATTCTCCATCTGGTCCCACCTGCAATACAGACCAATCAATCACATGATCAACATATTTAACGTACTTCTTAAGTAATGATACATGGAAAACATTATGGAATTTCACTATCAGATGGAGTGCAAGTTGATAGGCTACTGGCCCAATCCTCTTAATGATATTGAAGGGTCCACAAAACCACGGTGCTAGCTTGGCACATGATCTGATTCGTAAGGATATATTCTTCAGTTTGATGCACAAGTACACCTATTCCCAAACCCAGAACTCCTTGAACCACCTGTTCCGATCTGCATAACTCTTATGCCTATCTTGTGCTGCCTTTAGATTTTTCTTATTACCTGAATTTCTTGTTCCATGTCTACCAACATGTCTGGTCCAATCAACACCCTATTAACTTGATCAATCCAACTAATAGGAGTATTGTAACTCTGCCCATACAATGCCTCAAACAAGCTCATCCTCAAAGATTCCTAACACCCATTGTTGTAAGCCAATTCTACCACTCAAATATACTCTTCCCACTTTGATGCTCATGCTTCACATACATCCTTAATATGTCCTCCAATATCCTATTGACCCTCTATGTCTACCCATATGTCTGCAGATGATAAGTTGTAATGAAGGCCAACTTTTTGCTGAAGCCTACAAATAATGACTTCAAGAACTTGTAAGTGAACTTCACATCCCTGTCTGATGCAATATTCTTCGGAACACCATGCAATCTGAACACATCTCTAATGAATACCTATGCTACATCACTAGATGAGAATGTATAATTCATTGGAATGAAATCTGCAACCTTTGTCAACTTGTCCACAATAACCATGATGAAATCATGTTGTCTCACTATCCTCAGAAAATCTCTAATCAAGTCCATGGAAATGACTTCCCATTTCCATTTTGGAAACACAATCAGCTGTAGTAGTCCATCTAGATTCTTACATTCTACCTTCACATGCTGACAATCAAAACACCTAGCCACAAACTCTGCTACATCCCTCTTTAGGTTCAGCCAATAATAAAATCTCTTCACCGCGGTCAATGTCTTTTGGCATCCTAGGTGACCTGAATAAGGTTTCGCATGAATCTCCCTCAAGATCACCTTCTTGAGCTCACTACTATCTTAAACATATATCCTTTCTCTGTATCTAATCAATCCATCCAGTCTAAGACAATAATCCACATCTCGTGCACCTACACCTGTACCTACACTTGTACTATCACCTGTGTCTACACATATACTATCACCTGTATCTACACCTGTAATATCACCTATACCTATACCTGTACTACCTCATGTACCTATACCAGTACTCTGTTGCATCCTCTGCATAATATCCATATATCTAACATCCCACCAACCTGCCTAAAAGATCCTATCCTGTAAGTCTGTCCCATAGGGGCTCATAGTTGCTAAGTGATTTACATGTATCCACTTGCTAGGAGCATCCGCCAATTTTTTCTCTTTGTCTTTGATGTGCCAGATCTCAAAATTGAACTCACTAATTGTAGCCAACCACCAAGCCTGCCTACCATCCAGATTTGGTTGATCAAATAGATATCGTAAACCATTGTGATCACTCATCAATGTAAAGCTCCTTCCTAGAAGATAATGTCTCCACATCTTCAACGCATGTATAATCATTGCCAACTCAAGATCATGTGTAAGGTAGTTATGCTCATTCTCGTTCAGTTTTCACGACTCATAGCATACCACCTGTCCATCCTGCATAAGGACTCCACCAATTCCTTTCTTGCAATCATCTGTGCATACTAGAAACTCTTTGTCTAGATTTACACTCTTTAACATTGGTGCATGGGTCAACAACTGCTTGAGCTGCTCAAAAATAGCCTCACACTCCTTTGTCCATTCGAACTTCTTACCTTTCCTCTGCAATAATGTGATAGGATAAGAAATCTAGGAGAAGTTCCCGATGAACCTCCTATAATAGCCTGCCAACCCCATGAAATATATCATGTCATCTACATTCCTAGGAGCTACCCACTGCATGATGGCCGTTATCTTTTTTGGATCCATTACAATTCCCTCCTTGCAAACAACATTCCCCAAGTAATGTACCTTAGTCTGAAAGAGACTATACTTGTTGATCTTAACATACAACTGATTCTCTCTCAACAATCTCAACGCTTCTGCGAAATGCTTGGCGCTCTTCCCCATTTTTAGGGTATACCAATATGTCATTAATGAACACAATAACAAACTTATTCAAGTACAGACACAACACACTATTCATCAAGCACATAAATGTAGCTAGATCATTAGTCAAACTGAATGGAACTACAACAAACTCATAATGCTCATACCTGATCTGGAAAGTTGTCTTTTAAATGTCTTCCTCTTTGATGCGCAACTATTGATATCCAAATCTCAAATCAATCTTCCAGAACACTGCCACTCCCTTCAACTGATGAAACAAGTTATCAATCCTCGACAAAGAATACATGTTCTTGATGGTTACTTTATTTAATTGCCTATAGTCAATGCATAGTCTGAGAGTACAATCTTTCTTCTTCATAAAAAATACCGGTGTGCCCCATGGTGATACACTTGGCCTAATGTATCCCTTGTCCAAAATTTCCTTCAACTACAACATCAACTCAACCAACTCAGGAGTGCTAATCCTATAAGGTACTTTTGATGTTGAAGCTTCCCCTGGCACCAACTCAAGAGAAACGTCTACCTCCCTATGAGTTGGAAAATCTAAAATCTCTTTAGGAGGTACATCCTGAAACTGTTGTAACACTGGGTACTTTCTCAAAACATCTTCATCCTCAACTTCCTTATCTTTGTCACTAGAAATGTGCATTGCAAATAACATACACCCTTTTTTGCAATTGTGCTTTACTTGCATAGCTGTCACCATCCGAATCGATGTGGCTTTCTTATTTCCCTGTAAGACTCTTGGTTCCCCATTATCATCCATACACTCAATAGCTTTGTCATAACAATCCACCTTAGTTCTATGAAGATACAACCAATCCATGCCCAACAACATATTGTATGATCCCAATGGTAATACATTAAAATGTGTTTTTGTAGGCATACCATTCAAATCAAATGCATAAGCTCTTACCTAATGGTGAACTCGCTTCCTTGTATGTGTAGCCAACTACACTAACCAAGATTCTGCATGCAATTCCTTACTCAAACCACACTTATCCACCAATTCAGGACTAACATAACTATAATTAGATCCAGGGTCAATCAAAATAGAAATAAATTGTTCAGAAAGCTTACCATCCATCTCAATTATAGATGCCTGATGGTCTACCTATTTGTTATCCAATGGTGCATAAATATGAGGAATACTCTGACCAACATCCCCAACAGTTTATGTGTCCTTTGCATTGTATATCTTAGGCCTACCACCTTGATTCTCTAAACAATCTCTCTTGTGATGATCCTTGCCACAACTTCAACACTCTGTAGGCTTCTAGCCTACATCCTTATTCTGTTCTTTTGATCAAAATACTTGTCCTATGTTTGATTCATTGAAATTCTTAGATGGTGTTGCATTCTCTTTATTACCTATACCCTAAGGTATTGCTCGATTTATGTCCCATTTTCCTGTATTCTTCACATTACCTTTCTAGACTGGCTTAGTCTCAGTTCTATGCTTCGAATTCTCATATAAATTCCTTAACTTTCAAATGGCCTCCTCCAATGATCTAGGATCATCGAACTCAATCTTGTCTTTGAATATAACTGGTAATCTACTAATGAACCTCTAAATCTTGGCCTTTTCCTTCGTTAGATAAAGAACATACCTCAATAACTCAAAAAACCTGCTAGTGTACTCATCATCAGTCATCAATCCCATATTTAGCTCATAAAATTCTTTTTCCCTATCATCAAAGTACATTTCTGTTAGGTACTTCCTTTTGAATAGTCGCTCAAACTCACTCCAAGTAAAATATTCCTCATGTATACCTCTTACGTTCTTCACATCTTCCCACCAAATGTCTGCTTTAACATTGAGACTGAATGTAGTTACTCTGGATTTCATGTTCTCTGAATAATCATGCAAGCTAAAAAATTTATTCATACCAAGTAACCATGCCTCTGCATCCTGTGATTTCTTCATCTCTCCATCATATGTAAGTGACTTTTCTTTCTTAAACTCATCTGACAAGTATCCCTTATCACTCCTCATGTAAGGATGATAACGATGACAATCATAAGGCCTATCTGAATCATAAATAGAATACTATATGTGTCTATCTCCTCTCCTATCTACAGTGTCCAACAATCTGAAATCTCTAACTATTTCATATCTATGTGACATGTGACTACTATGTGACCCACTACCATATGCCCCATTAGTTTTGTCCTCCTTCTCATAGCTAATCCGATGTGGTCCTTGTTGTTGCAAGTCTAAAAAAAATTGAAGTATCATTGCATTTAACTCTACCTTTTTCTCCTCTGCCTACATGTTTTTGTCGTTATCTTCCTTACAACTCCTTATTTATTCCTTTAAGCTTCTTAGTGTATCTGCCAAATCGGAAGAGTTCCCGACACCGTAATTCTCTTCTGATTCATAGGGAGAGTTTTTGTAGTCTACCATCTTGCTAGCCATTTGATATTTCTTCCTACAAGGTATATCATGTAAGCTAAACAAAATCACAATAAACCAATGTACCTTAGTATAGCTCGTGGAAGATACCTTGTCTGAAAGATCAACAAATTAGCATGATACATGTATAACATAATCATGACAGCGTATAGAAACATAAGACATAATCATATAACCATGCAACCATCATTTTAGCTACAATCCAGTAATCAATGCATGAACTTAACAAAAACACACACCACGACCTCATGCATGACAACAATCACTACACACTTTACAACATGCAAACACGAACATGCATAAGCAATGCGTAACCAACCACACACATGCATAAACACATGTAATCAAGCACAAACGAACAATACTTGTAAACAAACCTACAAGAATGATACATATAACCAAACATACAAGAATGTAACCAAGCATACGAGAATGTAACCAAGCATACAAAATGATACATGTAAGAGACATATAACAACATGTAGCCATTCATACACTCATGGCGATGCACTCCACAATAACAAAATTAAGTTACATATGACTACATGACTACAACCATGATCAACATCATGCAAATGCAATAAGCACATGGAATGAAAGTGTAAGAGACACACATGCAAGTGACATGCATGCATGACCAACACACAACCCATCTAATTCGAGGGGTGAACCATGATCTGATATGACTCTGTAGCCACCCTCGTCCCACATCTACCCAAGCAACTAGCCAGTCGGGGTAAACATGCAACGAGAGGTCACTATGATATAATTTGACCTCCTAAGTCATGTTAAAGAAGTGGAACTGACGGAAACATACCATATAGACATTCCACGTCAGCATTAGGACCCTCAAGGACCAATCCAACCTTGCTGCCAACTAGCCCCTGTGTCCCAATGAGATTTTGGACTACTTGAACTGTAAACGCTCTCATGCTACAGGCATGCCAGCATCTAGGGACATCTAGACGCTCTCATAGCTATGCAAGCTAGCGTCCAGGGACTCTTTTGCACATTGTTATGCCAATGTCCCTGAAATTTGAGCCACTTTTCAGGCCCAGAGCCAAGGTCACTGCCCAGAATTGAATGACATCTTCAGAATTGTAAAATAATAGAGAAATGATAGTACAAATTAAATCACTTGAATAATACCTTGACTGGACCCCTACTAGCCATGACATTCATTTAATCAAACATATCATGAATATGTAATCTATAGGTATAAATAAAAAATCTAAGCATAGGGTCTCATACTTAGCTTAGAATCGTTAAGAAGCATTGATACCTCGACACATCAACTCCCATTTCATCCATTAGGTCATAGATACATTATTCATTCATTTACCAGTAAAAACATGGTGAGAGACATACATAGCTTCTATCATAAACCATATATATAACCAACATAATAGCAACAAAAATACCAATGAAATCACAACCATATGTTCACATATAAACCAGTATAATACTCATATAAATACAAGGAGAAATAACCTCATATTAATGATGCAAAATCCAAATCTGGGATGGGACTTCCACGTTCCACTGGACCGTAGAATGGATAAGCCAAATCTCTCTTCAGGCATTCACCCCTGTGCCATATTCCAAGCATGAATGTGGGTTCTCATAAAACACATCAATCCAAAACGATCAAGGGCTTCCAAAGGCCATCCAACTCAACCAACAATGATTCCACCTCGCAGTCAGAAATCACAAAACCATTGTCATATTGGTCTGTATCCAAGCCTTCTGGGGCTTCCACGATGTTTTTTCCAACCAAGCCTTCAAGGAGTAGTAACTCAAGCCATATTTTTCGATGGGATTCCAAAGAATTTTCCAACTAGGGCTTCTAGGACTAGTAACTCAACCCACCAAGGGCTTTCAGAGTGTTTGTCCAACCAAGGCTTCTAGGACTAGTAACTCAACCTAAGTTCTTACATGGCATCCAGATTGTTTGTCCTACTAGGGTTTCCAGGAACTAATAACTCAACCCAAGTTAAGGAAACATGAGAACCAACCAAAAAAAACAAGGAAATAAAACCCACAATCTCCATGGCTATTTAGGAAATGGAAAGGTTAGGAAATCCATTGTCAATCCAGGCAATCCTCCATGCTAGTGACAGATCATGACCAATAAATCACATGCATATGCCATGCATGCCAAAAATAGTGAGAAAAACATACATGCAACTCGATACTTGAAAGTAAATCCTGATGTAGTTGTTGATCCTGATTTCCTCTTGCACTTTCCAACTCTCCCTTTAGCTTCTTTCTCCAAAATTCCAAGTACGCCACACCCTCCAAGAGTGCTCCAAGAAAAATCTAAGTATCCAAGAGTATGAGAGAGAGAGAGAGAGAGAGAGAGAGAGAGAGAGAGAATAATGAGAGAGATCCAAAATTGAATGGATAAATGGTTAGCAAAAGCGTTCAAATTGATCCTCAAAAGCCTTTTTATGAATGAGGCCTCTATTTTATTCATTTTCGATTGTTTTCCGTCAATTTCCTTCTCACATGCAACCTATGACCTTTCACCTCCCATTTCTCCTAATTTCCATTATTTTCCTAAATAAATGTGCCGAAAATGCCATTTTTCCTTTCCAAAGCCTTAGCCATTTCCTTATCCATTAAACAACCATAAGTGATCCCCATCACTATGCTTTTTCCCAACATTCAACTTGGAATAAGTGTCCCATCAACCGTAGTTATTATTTTTCCTTTATTAAATTTTATTACATGGAATTTTCACGAAGGTTGTTACATAAACTTCCAGAGATGATGAATAACATAAAGACAAATATTCTAAAACAAAAACTTGAACAATGACTTGACCTGACCCCTCCCAACTAGGACTAGAATTTTGTCAAACACATGATAAACATGAAACCTACAAGTCATGAATGGATATTTGAACATAATGGTCTGAAACTTATCTGAGATTTAACAAGAAGGACCAATGCCTTCTCACAGTAGTTGTCATAACGGTAATTAGGTCATGCATTCATTAACCAGAAATTTATTAATTAAAATGTGATAATAGCCATACTTAAATTTGTCATATAACCATGCTTATAACCAACATATAACTAGGTAGATAACAATGATATAAAAACCATTAAATCCACCTAATAAAAAGGTATAATTACTCATCAAAGACAAGATAAACTTATCTCTTATTAACCATATTCAAAATCCAACCAAGTTAGAGATTTTTGCGTACCACCTGACCATAGTTTGGGTTGAACCAAATATATCTTTCATCGAATCACCCCCGTGCCATATTCCAAGCATGAATGTGGGATATCATGAGATAAACAAATCCATATAAATATAAAGGAATCCAGAGGTTAAACAACCTCCACCCTCACCATACCATGATCTCACCTAAACTAGTCCCAAGATCACAAAACCAAACTGGGCTTGGATGCCTCAAAATTCCTTCAGCATCCCTTGAAATTTTTTTCTGTCTCCACCCACATGGTGAGGGCTTCTCAGAGAAAACCATCTCCACCCTCAACCCTTGGGATTTTCTTGAGACTAGCTCACCCGAATCCAAAACCTTCCATCAATCCAAATCTCAACCAAGAAAACATCCCATCACACCATGGCTATCTGGAAATGGAAAGGAAAGGCTAAAACCTGACAAAACCCATGTGAATGACAACAAATGAACCAAATACACACATTCATACCAAAACCAGCGAGGAAATCATACATGCAACCTGTTACCTGCAAGAATACCCATTGAAGCCCCTTAATACAAACTTTTCTTGCTTGATCCTTTCTTCCCTTGCTTTCATTGTCCTTCTTTTGCTTGCTTACTTTCCTTCTCCTCTTAGTTCTCTTCTCCTCTCTGAAACCAATTCTGGAAATAAACTAACAAAATCCTCCAAACAAATGCTCTGATGTCTTTTTATTATTAATGCCTCTAATTTCTTCATTTCCCCTCTATTTCCCTACAATTTCCTCCTCACATGTAACATGTGGCCTTTTACCTCCCTTTTCTACTATTGTCCTTTATTTTCATAGGATAAAATGCCAAAATTTTGTTTTTTCCTTTTCAAAGGCTTTGACATTTGTTTTTCCAATTTCCCCTTAGCCATAATACATGACAAGTGACGCCCACTAGGATATTTTTCCCAAAATTTAGCTTGGAATAAGTGTCCCATGAACTTGGTCTTATTTTTCCTTTGTTAACTTTATTACATGAACTTTTAAACCAAGGTTGTTATAGTATCCCTGTTGTAGGTGTTGATCCAATTGTTCCCTTTCATTCCCTTTCTTTCCTTTGTCTTCTTTCTCCAAATCCAAATGTTGACGGTGTTGCACCCGCCAACATGTCAAGGAATCTCCCCAGTAAGAAGTCCTAACTAGACCTTAGAGCTTTTGGAGTAGGATTCCTAGCAGTGGGTAGTAAAGTAGTGCCTTGACTACATTAGCGCGAAGACATAAGTATGATAGCTTTGTCGAAAGAAAGTGTGTGACCTTACAACAAGTCAAGTGAGATGCATGGGGGTTCTAACATACGGAGGGGAAATGAAGTGTGTCCCTTAGAAGCCTGTAATAGTACGTAGCCTAAAAGAAGCACACGAGCAGAAAGACATCACAAGCTAGAAGCAGAATAGTCCACAAACCAAAGTGATAGGTTAAACCAACAACACATCTGCAACAAAATTCATTCAATTGCATACAAAATAGTTCATACAGAAATGCGTAAGTTAAACAACATACATTTCTAAAGTAACCAGAATAATTGAACTATAATAACAAAATATGCATTAAAACGTGTTGGCTCAGTTATACTATTAAGTGAAAGTTCCATCCATCCATACACCATTGACAACCACTAGCCCCAATAGTTGAACATTACAATCAACACTACTTGCTCCTCCAAAGAGATGTACTCACTCTACGTTGTGGAGAATTCAAGGCTTGTCACAATATTCTCCAAGACTTCTCTAAGGAATGCCTAGCCAAAATATTGGCTCCCAAAAGCCTCTACTATGAGTTATGAGGTTCAATATATAAAAAAGGGTGGGGTGACCCTTGACATTCCCCTTTGACTCTTTCACTACCCTCATGACTCTTCACATTACATAGTGATTGTTCACATTCCACTAATGACACTTGGAATTTCACTTACAATATATTTACAAATAATAATATAATTTCGACATATACCCATGTGGGACAAAATAGGCTTGAGCTAGCCTAACAAAAAAACATCATCACGGGGGGCCTTGGAGAAAGACCAACTCGACAACATCCTCTTGATGGTCTATGGTGACAAACTGATACCAAGCATGGTACTGTGCTATTCTGTCCCCGTATCGTTTGGTGATTTCTTTCTCGAAACAGACTCTTTCCTCCATGGCTTATAGGTATATGGTTATGAAGCATCTATCCAACTCATCTTTAAGCATGCATAGAATTGTCCTGAGTGTAGTTGGACAATCGATGTAATTTTGCATATTGTCTGTGCTAATCTCCAAGTCATCACTGGTGGCCTCACACATCAACTTCTCTATGTACCTATCGACCTAAAGCAGTACTTGGTTCTTCTTTATGGCTTGAGTGAGGGTTCCAATTGAAGGGATCATGTGTGTCCTCACTATGACATTGAGAGTCTTGAAAAACCGTGCATAGGAAGCGTTAATGCTGGTGATGAGCAGAGGGAGCTTCTCATAATTCTGAATCAACATCTAAATTTGTGCTTTTCCATCTCTGCCCGTGGCTTAATTATCTTCTGCAAGTAAAGCAGGGCGCCCTTGTACCTCATTGTCCATTCCTATACATGCATAATAGCAGTGTGGATGTCTTTGAGATTTTTGGCTATCTTCGTGCACTGGTGTTGAAAACCATATAGATGGAAAAATGCCTTATGCATGGTGAAACATATTCCATACAGTTTCCGCATGGTGCTCTCAAGAGTTTATGCTTCAGCGAGTATCGCTTTTCTCATCTCTTCCATAACAGATCTCATGGATTGTTTTGTCCTCTGCCTATCCTATTGCAAGTCCTTTGCCATCTGATCATTCTATGCTATCAATAATTTGACCATTAAACTTGTGGATTTTACATAAGCCTTAGAAGCCTCAGGCATAGAAGCTATATGTCTTCCCACATTTGACACTATCACCCTTTCGTCTATGTGTGTAGGTGATGCATGATCATCCAGGAGTTGTTTTCTTCTCACCTGTACAATCCTTTGATGCGACTCATCAAATGAAAGACTGTACACATCCATCACTGGATCATCATTAAGGAGAACAACCTCTCTTTTCTCGCTTGACACTGGTTCTAATTCTAGAGGTGGCAGTGATTGTGGGGCAACCTCAGATTCCCCCGACATGATATCGGTGTCTTGGTCCTGTGGCTCCTGTTCCAACTCCATGTTCATTTCTTCAACCATCTACTCAATTTGCTGAGCAAGTTCTCGAACCTGCACCTAATCACCCTCTTATTCATCTATTGGCTACTCTAATTCCTCAACTTGTATAGGCGCGATTAGTTATTTCATTGCACCTTGCCTTTCCTCTTGTTCTTGTTTCTACTTCTCTTCTCTTTCTCTCCTCCTTAGCTTCTGCTCTTCCTTTAGATTCTTCTTTGTTTCCTGGAACTTCCTCTTTGCATACTCCAACCTTTTATTCTCTCTCTTCCTCTATTCTACTCTCCTTTTGCGTTGTCACCTATTCACCTCTATTTCCAAAGCTACTTTCTCAACAAGAGGATCTTCTATGAACTTGTAGCTTTGATAAACCTCTAGGGTCTTGGTAATCTCCTCTTTCCTTTGTCTTGTGTTGTTTTGTTGCTTACTTCTGCTGTTGTTGCTGCTTCCTTTCATACCGCTACCTACAAAGTTGTTTTCAATTCTAAGCCATGATGACTAGTTCATTAAGCCTAGAGGAGTCATAGCAATACCTCCAAGGGTCTTCCTATGGTCAATGACATGCCCTGTAGATCCATGGATAATACAACTTCGCATAGTGGTTCTTGTATATGTAGTGGGGATCGTACGAATTGAAACTCTTGGTGTTGAACTCAAACTTCTTCGAGTCCTCGACCTTGGCAACTGCATCATTCAAGCTCTGGAACTCATACAATCCAATCTGTGAAGGAAGAGTAGGCTATGGTGTCTTCCTCCTCCTATGCAGTCCTGCTGATAACCCTGTGTAGATGTTATATGAAACCTCTTGCATGACCAACTTATCCATGGCAAGCCTTGGTAGCACATGCAGAGGCTTCTCTCTTCTGAACATCCTGGTGAAGGTGCCACCAGGTGAGGCTTATGAATCTGCAATGTTAAGTAATTCCTACATCGCTTCTTGGGACATGTAAGGTGGATCCTGCTCAAAGATCATCTTGTAAACCAGGGTGATGAAGTGGTCATATAGCCTCACCATGAATCCTTGGTAGATTCACTTAGAAAGAAACTTGCAATAATTGTTCACAACATTCTCTGATGGTGTCCATCTCCAACCCATGCCAAGAAACCAATGTTGGGCACAGATTGCATCTAGTAGGTACAAAGACATAAATAATCTTTCTTGTTCATCCTTAGGTGGTTTCCAGGCATTATACACATGCACTTTCAGCTGAAGAGCCAACATATCTGACCAATGGAATCGCCTTCCTTCAATTTCCCACTGATCCAACCTAACCACCCAACTCTGTAGAAAGGTCTTTGTGCTCTCTTGACTATACAAGTGGCATGCAAACATGACGAAGAGTTGGTAGCCTTCCTATGTGAATTAGTCTTATAGATCTAGTTGGGTGTCAACCTGAACTTCGATGGCTCTTTTACCCAATGCTTCATGATGTCTCTAGTGTTTACATTGTTTTTGGGAGTATAGAAGAGTGCATCCATGTGGTTCACCGGTTGTGGTAAGTGATACATTTGATGGTAGCTTTCCACCCTAAAGGTAGCAAGATGTGTTCCACTGGCACTACTCAATGTCATCATCTCAGGATCAATATGTGAGACAATCTAGTGAATGATATCCATGCATGGGAAGGCGGGTACCTACATGCAACCCTGTTCAAGCTTGACTTGTGGATGTTGACATAGACCTATCGATCTTCTAGATCTTCCTTGAAGCTACCTGCAAATATGTCCTTTATTTCATGCCATGTTATCTTCATGTCCTTCTCTATGAACAATTATGTGTCACATAGATTGGAATGTATATTGACACCTGTTCAACTACATCTCTAGTGCTTTTCTCTGCAATGTCCTTTGATCCAGCTCTCTTGGAAGCCATGCTACCTGTACTACTGAGAAGCTGCTCAACAACTGATGTTCCTGGAGATAGAGTCGACACTCATGGCATGCAAATGTTAGCTTGAAATCAAAATCCCTTCAAGACAGGGCATGCAAAAAACTAGGAAACTTCTAGGCAATATTGCACAAATCTAATTTTCAGAGGTTAGAGATTGTCAGCTGGATCTGCACATTACACAGTCCTAGCTGAAAACGAGAGGTGATGATGACTAGAACTGTGCAATTCAAATTCTAGTGTGTCTTACTGAGGACTAGAATTGCACAATCAGTAGTTCAGTCTAGCTTTGATGTTGGCAGGGATTACTCTTTATGCAATCCTAGTGGGAAAGAGTCTAGGACTGTCTCCTAGAACTGCAGAGTGCACAACTAGACCCAGTCACTAGTAGCCTCCGTGCAATTCCTAGAGCCAAGGTAGAGCCTTGAGTTCTAGAAATGTAAGGTGCATGCCAGGAAGAGCTAGATCTAGGCCAAGGTAGCACAGACCTACCCAAGGGAAACATGGAAATGAGTAGATATAAGTGCATGAGTGAAGGATGGTGTATATTTGAGTGAATGGTGATGCATGCAATCAAAACAAATGCAAGAACTAGACAAATAGAAGAACAATGAAGCTTGTGGGGAGAGTCATCGTAACAACGACCTTTAGTGCAAAATATGGGTTATGCATGTGACGCTTAGGAAATGCAGTGGAAAACTTAAGACAACACTTATACAAGATAAAACAAATCAAAATGAAAGTCGTTGTTCAATAAAATAGGTAAAACAACACTCACACAAGCCAAAGAAACAATAGTGACAGAAAAAGCAGCGAAAGACTCGAAAAGAAAAAGGAAAGTTGTGTCGATCATGCCAAAGGTCCCTAGATGCCTCGGGAATGCTAGAGCTCCAATTTAAAATGTTAAAATGAGCTCTTATGGTGTCCATTATATATATTTGATCAATTTAGGGTTTGTGACGTGCATGCCAAAAATCTAGGAAAAAGCGACAAGTGGCGACGTTTTCTAAAATTAACTCAACTGTAATTCCCACTGCTAAAAAGAGATCATTGTCCTTTTTAGGGATACATTTTCACTTTTTTTCTTTGTTCTCTCTCAGGAAGGGCTGCCATGCATGCATGGAGAAATTGCACAGTTCTAGGGGGAACCTAGCAACCTGTCAGCACATGCATCAGGAAACATCTGGGGGAACGCTTCTACGCAATTCTTGGGTTGAGTGGCTTTGGATGCCTCTCATACTCTGTGCAGTTTTGCAGCTGAAGATAAGTTGTCAACTGGGTCTGCACAGTTCTGGAGACAAAGCTCATTGTTGTGTTGAACTCCACATTTCCTAAGAGCAAGGCTAGCTACTCCCTAGGATTATGCATATTTCCAAGGCAGTACAAGAACCAGTTTGCAACCAAGTCAGGCGATTAGCTTGCGGTTAGACAACAAATAATGTAAGAAACGAAAGATGTGAAGAAAAATATAAAATAAAATGAAAACACAAGTACGTAGGTAATGCAAGACAAGCCGTTGAGATTTTAGTAGGGAGGCTCCAAAATGAAGCAAAGGAAAAATTTTGGAGGGTAGTTGTAGCCGCTACAACATTGGCGACACACTGGTAGAAATATAGCTCTTTCTATGGACCTTGTCTCGTGTAAAATGATTCTAATTCCTCTAAAAGTATTGTTAGATTCTTTGATTGGCATGGCTTCCTCACTAGCTTGAGTTAAAGATGTAGTCCCTACCAATCTCTTGATCGATCAACACACATACCAATCCAAGTCAAATGAGTTGTTTTGATTGGGGATGAGGGGTATATTGATGCACAAGTAATATAGATTGTCAGAGTTTAAGTTTCATCTCTAGTGTTTCTCTACTGCTAGCAGGCCAAGATAGTACCCCGATAGAGTCACTTCAATAACACAAGCATTGCTTCACTGCCAACGAGCCTAGATAGTACCCCAGTGGAGTTACTTCACCTCCCTCCATAGGAAGCCTCTCTCTTCTTTCTTCTTTATTCTATATTTTTCTTTTTTTATTTTCCAAATAACCGTGCACAGGAACTTATTTATTTCATGAGGAGAAAGAGGGATCCCAACTTATTGAGAGCAGAAGAGGTTGTCCCTTCAGATAAGGATGTTATATATTCTTCTTAAATATTTGTCAAGGTTTTCCCCCTCACCTTACTCTACTTGACTAAGTTGACAAGGGTTAACTGAAACTAGAAAACTAATTAGAGTATGCAGTACTAGTTAAAAGTGCAAGCATTGTATTTTCACCAAGACTCACTCTAAAGATAATGTATTCTCCTTCAGGGTATCATCGACTAAAGAAATGCAAGCTCTTCATAAAGAGAGGGGATACCAGATAACCAAATGTTTATAGTTGTACAAGTCCTCTTGTGTTTATCCCTCCTTGTCTCAAGATCCAAACATGGTTTCATGGGAAACTAATCCAATAGGTGTCAACAAGCAAACAAACAAGCTAGCAGAGGACAAAAGTAAAACAAGAGCAAAGAAAGTAAGAAAAGAAAAATAGGAAAGAAAAGCAAACACTACTCCTACTCCTAAGCTAAATAGTGCACAAGAATACTCACGCAAAATGATATTTTCAATGCAGCCACCTATGCATTGGTTGGCCCATGTAGGTGAAGGAATAGCTAACAGGAAAGATATCCAAGAAAACCAGCAAGAAAGAAAGATAAAAGCACAAAAATCAATACACTCAAATTTTAAATGCATCCATAGAAAAGAAAGGAGTAAAAGTGCATGAAAAACACTCTACGGACATATCAAGGGGTTGCAACACATTGTGCGGAGATGAAAAACATGTACTCCCTTTCTAGCTTGACAGATAAAAAAACATGCATAAAGAAGAAAACTTCTCTTAGCAACATGACTTGTTATGTATGACTCCTCCAATCCATGAGCGATAGGATCGTGTAATTTTGGTGGAGGATGTGAGATCTATGGATCAAATTGATCTTCAATGCAAACAAGAGAGTGATGAGGAGCTTGGGGTGTTTCAATAGATTTTTGATCGGGAGTGGAACTGACCTCAAGGCTGCAAGAACCTGACATAACCATCAGCTTGGGTTGAAGTGCCTCAACAGCTTAAGGGGTTTCCACTTCATCAATAGGTAGATCATCAAAGATTGATGGCTTAGAAATATGAGCAACTGAATCAGAATCATGATAAAATGAGTGAGTGAAGAGATCACGACAACCATGATCAGAAAATTCGAGATGAACATCGACATACTCATGATCTGATAAATCATACAGAGGGGTTGATAAGAAACAAAATTTTTCACCATTTGAATTTCCAAAAAGAAAAGATGACAGATCGGGTTTATTTGGAAAGAAATATCCGTCCTATCCACAATCAAATGAAAAACTGAAATCATGTGTTTCCTGTGAATGATCGGAAGTAGTAACATCCAGGAATGAATTTCACAAGAAAAATAAGAAATGGAAGAATAAAAAACGATGTTAGGAAAAAGTGGATGAGGTGCAGATAGAAGGAGGTCATCCTTCATTGCGACTTATTCTTCAGATTCCCACACATACTGATCGAAAATGATAGTGCAGGTTGACTACTCAACACCAAGTTTGTCGACAACTTAATCCTCATGAACAACAGATGTGGAGTCTAGAGCGGATGAACACAACACAGTACAATCTGGAGGATCAAAGGAACTAGAGGAAGGAGGTTGAGAAGACAAAACCACGTGAAAACCATCAGGGTTGTAGTCCAAATCTACACAAATATTAAGAGCAAGTGGGATGGGAGGATATGATAATTCAGCAGATGGGTTTGCAACTTCTCCCACCTCGTCCCATGGAGCTATAGTTGTTTAATGAGAAGAGGAAGGAGGGTCACTTGTGACAACAACCTTGTCCATCTTAGATTTGGAAGCTCTGACACCGAGCTATATGGGAGGGGTTAGAATGATTCTAACTCGTGCAGATTTTTAGATACGTGAAGAAGATACTGAAACCTTTCTTTGAGAAATTTCCAATCAATTTCATCTTCAGGTATTTGAAAAGCGAGATTACAAAAGCGGTCCCAAAATTGCGCAATAGATTCATCAGGTGCTTTCCGTAATTTTAGAATTTTTTTATTGAGTGCTTTACAGTCATAATGATAGAAAGCATAGATTAACTCTCTGATCATGTGATCATAAGAGTGAATAGAGGTGGCGGGAAATGTGCGACACCATTGGTCAACATGCCCTTCAAACGTGTAAGTGAACAACCCATAGGCAATGTCATTTGAGGGGACTTCATCCTTGTCACATAAGCTTGTTATTGTAGCCGCTACAACCACCCACCAAAATTTTTCCTTAGCTTCATTTTGGAGCCTCCCTACCAACCTTTCAAAGCACCTTGTCTTGCTTCGTCAAGTACACAAGCTTTAGTGTTTTTCCTGCAGAAAGACAAATTGTCTATCAAAGCTTGATGCATTCCCCTGACAGGATGTTCCTCAGGACTTGGTCCAACTGCATACTAAGTAGCTCCCTCAATAAATTGCACAATTCTAGAGGGCAACCAGCCTTCCCTCCAAAAATTGCACAATTTTGTTTAGCAGCTTGATGGGCTCCATAATTGCACAATTCTTCTAGTCAAGCTTCATCTAGAAAATTGTGCAATTATTCCCAACAAGGTTGTTTAGCCCAGGAATTGTGTAATCTTCACTAGCAGTCAGCTGCCCCGCCCATAAATTGTGCAAATCTCCTAGGCATCCAGCCCAACTCCCATCTAGAAATGCGTATTTTCTTCTAGCAATTGAGCAGCCTCTTGCATGTGCAATTGGGTTGACTAGTTCCACTAGGGACCAAGGAAACTTGACTTGCATGCATGGCTTGCTTTTTCATGGAATAGCAAAAGGAAACATGCAAAAATCATCCCTTGATTCAGGGATCTATTTTTAGTAGCTAGAGGTTACATGAAAATATTGTTTTAGAATCTTTCCTCCAAGTGTCGCTTTCTCCTAGATTTGTGGCATGTGCGTCATGAGTCCAAGATTATTTATTCGACGCATCATAGCTCATTATTTCACATCAATATTGGAGCTCTGACATCCCACATCACATCCAGGACTCTTCAACACATCTAGCTCATTTATTCATGGGTAAGTGGTCTCAACTTGTCTTTTTAAGCATATCTGTCGCTTTTTGTGTTTTCTCTTGTGTGAGTGATGCTTGCTTGATTTATTTGAATGCTTGTTTTCATTCACATGCATACTAGCTTGTACTAGCACTGTTTCAATTTTCATTGTTATCTCACTGCTATCGCATGCATGAAACTATTTTGCACGAGCGGTCGCCGATTCGGTGACTCGCCTCACCCACATGCATGTTGATCTGTTTCTTTAATATTTCATTCAATGTTTTCATGCATGATCAATCACTTCTTCTTACACTTAGTATCGCCATGCATTCACTTTCACATTTGAGTTTAATTTCCCATTGGCGAATTTGGCTAGCCTTGGCCCAGACTCTGCCTCACCGAGACAACATTGTGCAATCCAGGGAAGGTAGGCTCTGCCTTCCCCTCTAGAAATGCAAATTTTTGCCCAGGAACTATCCTGTAAGAGTTCTTTGTGAATTTCTGAGGGACAGTGACTGTTGGCCTAGAAAATTACGCAATGCAATCACTAAGCCTGCAGTCATTGCCAGTTGGAATTATGCATTGTGCAATTCCAGCAATCATTAGTCAGCCTGGATTGCACATTGCATAAATCTAGTAGCTATTCAGCCTCCCTAGATAGCCCAGACTACTTTTTGCACAAGTCTGGTAGCCAATCTCCCATCCTCCAGAAGAAATTGTGCAATCTTTTCCTATCAATCCCCAGGTTTGTTTTATGTCATTCCCCAAGTTTTCTTTGGTTTTCGCTGACAAATTTCTTTCCATGCATGTTGCTTTGTCTCTAGATCTTTCAGGTGTTCATCCAACTATCAATATTATATGATAAATGGCCTCCAAGAGAGTAGGATCAAAGGAGAATAACAGAAGTGCAACTGGAGCAGCAGTTGAATGGGTGTCTGCATGTCTACCGATCTATGAAGATACCAAGTTGTTTCTAGACAAGGACATCAAGTTGAAATGGAAAGAGGTCAATGAAGCATTTGCAGGCACTTTTGGGGAAGACCTCAAAGACCGCCAGGTGTCTGTGAACATTCACAAGTCCAGCTTGTACCAGATTGCATGCAGATACCCCGCATTCCCATGCGCAGACATGATACACTGGATTGTCTCGCACATTGATCCCAAGACAATGACTTTCAGAAGTGTTAGCAGGATGAAGCTTGCAACCTTCTAGGCACAGGATTATGATGAGATGTATCAGATGTTGGAGCCCGTGACTATCATGGAGACTCCCTTCAACTTACCTAGCAGCATTGCCAACTCTAGAGACATTCTGAAGAACTGGGTAAAGGAATCGGTTAGATTCAGGATGACACCCAACGAGATCTACAAGATGAAGATACTAGAGAAGGAATATCAATACTTGGTCATATTTGCATTTCGGCTGTATGGAAAAGAAAGCACAAAAACTTTCCCACAGAGTTAGGTGATCGCGTTAGACCAATTGGCTAGAGAAGGAAAAACATGTAACTGGTCCAACATGTTGGCTCATCAGCTGAAGGAGTAGGTAGAAAAGGCTTGATAGACGCCTGGAGGTATACAAGAAGATATCTACATGTCTGCCTACTTCTTAGATGTAATATGTGCCTGACAGGAATTGCCAGGCTTGGAGTGGGCATGGTCACCAGCGAAGACTGTTGTGAACACATATTGTAAGTTGTTGTTTGAATGCAGCTTTAGAGGAGTATTCACACACCTATCCAATCATTTTGTCACCCCAGTTTACAAGATGATATTCGAATAGGATCCAATTCGAATAGGATCCACCCTGCATGTCGAAGCTAGCAATGGAGGCACTGATGGACATTGTTGATTGGTATCCCTCACCATTCGACACCTTCATATGGATGTTTAGCGTGGAGAATCCTCCGCATGTTCTACCGAAGTTTGCCTTGAACATACTTGTCATGGATAAAGTAGCATATCACATCTCAGCAGGATTGACAGCTAGACTACACCAGAAGAATAAGGCATTGTGTCCCACTCTTCCATTGCATATTGGGTTATAAGAGATCTAGAGTTTCAAGCAAGCAGATGTCGAAGAAAAACATATGAAGAAGTACCCATTCAACCTACAAAGTTACAATTCGTATGACCCACATTGTATTATGAAAGATCACTGCACGAGAGTATAGTTCTACTGGATGCATGGGGAATTTCATTGGGCTAAGGAGGACCCATGGAGATATTGATACAGTTTCTCCAGACCCAAGGAACAAGTCGGCTTCGCTATGGAGTGGTTAGCAAAGCAACATGAAGCAGCATCCCAGAGAGCTCCAACACCAGAAGTAGCAACAACAGTAGAAGTAAGCATATGTTGACGATGCTAGACCTGACAACATGTCATGGGATTGGTAAGAAGTCACAATTGGACCTCAGAATGTTTGTTGTAGGAGTCCCAGCTGTGCATCATATGGTAATTCCTTGACCCCAATTTCCCACAGAGGCAAGTAAGATAGCTTTGTTGCTAGCAAGGGTGTGACAGCTGCATTAAGTCAAGGAAGGTGCATGATAGGTTCTAGCACATGGGGGTTGAGATGAGTGTTCCCCTTGGAAACCTATGATAGCATGTAGTTAATAAGGTAACACACGAGTGAATATGCATCACAACATGGAAGGCAAGTTAGCGAGCAATCCAAAGTGATGGTTAAACCAACAACACATTTCAGAAAGATTCATACATACTTATATAGAATAGTCTATACATGCATGTGTAAGAAAACAAATACATATATCATTTAGAGTAAACTAGATGGAATATAATACAATACAACATATGCATGAAACATGCTATCTCTTGTTATGTTAAGAAGTGTAAGTTCCAGTCATACAATACATCCATGTCAAATGACTAGTTCCAATAACGGAACATTACAGCCACAACAACCTACTCCTCCAAAGAGATGTACTAGTTCTGTGCAATGGAGAAGCCAAGGCTCATTACAATACTATCCAAGCTCTCTCCACGATAGTCTTATCAGAAGCTTGGCTGACCAAAAGCTTGTAGAATGAGAAATGAAGGACTATTTATAACAAACGGTGGGGTGACCCTTGAAATTCCCCTTTATGACAGTTGAACTACCCTCATGACTCTTCATGACTGTGACATCCAACTATCAACACTTGAATTACACTTGACAAGACATTACATTACAATGCACATGTACCCATGTGCGAGAAATGGCTTGAGCAAACCTTGCTAGACATCACTATGACTTAGACAACCATGGAACACCAACTCGTCAATATCTTCGCGTTGATCAACAGTAACATAATGATGCCAAGATCGGTGGTCCTTGATGGTGTCTATGTGCTCCAAGGTGACATCTTTCTGGAACTTGACTCTTACCTCCATAGCATCTGGGTACACTTCTCGGGCACCTCTATCCAACTCGCCTCTAAGCATGTGCGTCATTCTCTTCAATGCGGCCGGACCAACAACATTCATGTGCATGATGTCTGCACTAATGGGCAAGTCTAGGATGGTGGCAATGTGCATCAACTCGTCGAAGTACGAGTCAAGCTCTAGTCAGACCTGTGCCTTTGTCTTTGCGTGGGTGAGAGTCCGAATAGATGGGATCGCATGTGCGCACACCACAACATCCATACTCTTGAATACACATGCATGGGAAACCTATATACTAGTGATGAGCTACGAGAGATCTTCATAGTTCCGAATCTGACTCCAGATACGTGCCTTCAGCTCAACCGCATTGACCTTGATCATCTCAATTTTGTCAAGATACGTGCTCTTCTAGCACATCACTGCTGCTATTTGTTGAGACAGATGACTACCTTATGCACGGTGCCAAACTTAGAGTACAACACTTGCATAACTGTGTCAAGGGACAATACTTCATCTAGTATTGCCTTCTTCAGTTCAGCTCGGGTAGACGCTCTCACCAACTCTCCGCATTGCTTGGCCATCTGAAGTTCCTTAGCCATTTGCTCATTCTCAGCTATCGTAAAGTGGACACTTCAGCTAGTGGCTTCAGAATACACTCTAGTAGAATCAGCCAAGGCTATTGGATGTTTGCACATGTCAGACACGATCATTCATTCCTCAACTTGCGTAGGATATGTATGATCATTTGGAGTCAACACTCTACGAAACTGTACAACTCTATGTTGAGACTTGTCGAATGAGATGTTGTGCATATCTCCTTTCGACTGATCTCCAAGGATCTTAGTGCCTCCTTGGTCACTTGAGACTTGCTCATCATCTCGATGTGGTGAATCAAGTAGGTCGACCTCTTGGTGGTGAGGCATGAGGTCGGTGTCCTATTCCAATTCTTGCTGCTCCATGTCCGTATCTAACTATTGAAGTTCTTACTCTATCTCATGAGCAAAGTATTGCTCCTGTGATGGTTCACCCTGTCTACTTGAGTCCAGCTGTTATGATGAATCCATTACTTGTACGAGCACTATTTCATCTGTTTGCACATGTTGTGCCCCCTACTATACCTATTTCTGTTATGCTTCCCTCTCCTATTTGCGCAGCTCTTGTTGCTTTGGGAGTTGCTCCTTCAGCTGATGCAACTCCTTCTCTGTTTCCTCCATTCTTCTCTTATCCCTCTACCTTTGCGTGATTTGCTTGTCGTGCTGTTGTCTCTTCACCTCTATAGCCATAGCTTAGTTCTCTACCAATGGATCTGCTTAGAATTTGCATCTTTGCTCTTCCTCCATGAGATCGACAATCTTCCTCTTACCCTTGTTGCACACTGTATGCTTGTCTTTGTTGCTACTGCTGCTGGTGTCGGTGTTCTCTAGGATGTTGCTTGATGTTGCTTCACTAACCACTCCATAGTGAAGCCGACCTGTTCATTACGTTTGGAGAAACTATAGCAATATCTCCATGAGTCCTCCTCAGCCAACTGAAATGCCCCATGGATCCAGTTGAATTGTACTCTCGTGCAGTGATCTTTCTCAATGAAATGTGGGTCATATGGATTGTAACTTCAAAGGTTGAATGGGTACTTCTTCACCTGTTCTGCTTCAATAGCCACTTGCTTGAAACTGCAAATCTCATATAACCCAATCCGCAATGGAAGAGTAGGCCAAGGTTCCTTCTTCTTCTGGTGCAATCTAGTTGTCAATCCTACTGAGATGTGATATGCTATTTCCTACATGACGAGTATGTCCAAGAAAAACTTTGGTAGAACATGCGGAGGATTCTCTGCGCTGAACATTCGTATGAAGGTGATAGATGGTGAGGCATACTAATCAACAATGTCTATTAGTGCCTCGATTACTTCCTTTGACATGTAGGGTGGATCGTGTTCGAATATCATCTTGTAAACTGGGGTGACAAAATGATTGAAGAGTCGTTTGATAACTCCTCTAAAGTTGCCTTCAGACAACAACTTACAATATGTGTTCATAGCAGTCTTCGTTGGTGACCATGCCCACTCCAAGCTTGGGAACTCCTGTCGAGCATAGATTACATATAAGATGTAGGTGGACATGTAGATCTCTTCTTGCATACCTCCAGGGGACTATCGAACCTTCGTTACCTATTCTTTCAACTGATGAGCCAACATGCTAGACCAGTTACAAGGTTTTCCTTCTTTGGCCAATTGCTTCAGCGCGATCACCCAATTCCATGGGAAGTTTTTCATGCTTTCTTGGCCATATAGTTGACATGCAAATATGACCAAGTATTGATACGCCTTCCATAGTATCTTTGTCTTGTAGACCTAGTTGGGTGTCATCTTGAATCTAGCCAGCTCCTTTACCTAGTTCTTTAGAATGTCTCTGGAGTTAGCACTGTTTTTGGGTAAGCTGAAGGGAGTCTCCATGATAGTCATGAGATTTGACATCTCATACATCTCATCATAATCCTATGCCTAGAAGGTTGCAATCTTCATCCCACTGACACTGCTCAAAGTCATCGTCTTAGGATTAGTGTGGGAGATGATCTAGTGTGTCATGTCCACGCATGGGAACACAGGGTATCTGCATGCAATCTAGTACAAGTCAGACTTGTGAATGTTCACATATGCTTGACAGTCTTCAAGGTCTTCCTCAAAATTTCCTGCAAGTTCTTCATTGAAGTCTTACCATTTCAGCTTGATGTCCTTCTCTAGAAATGGTTTGGTATCTTCATAGACTAGTAGACATGCAGACACCCATTCTACTGCTACTCCAGTTGTACTTCCGTTAGTGTTATTTGATCCTTCTCTCCTAGAGGCCATTGATCCTGTACTGCTAAGAGGTAGATGAACACTTGAAAGATATCGAGACAAAGAAACATGCATGGAAAGAAATTTTTCAGTGAAAACCAAAGCAAATTCGGGGAATGACATAACACATACTTGGGGATTGATAGGCAAAGATTACGCAATTTCTTCTGGGAAGCTGAGGGCCTGACTGCTAGACTCGCACAAAAAGAAGTATGGGCTATCTGGGGAGGCTGGCTGGCTGCTCGATTTGCACAATGCACAACCTAGGCTGACTAATGACTGGTGAGATTGCACAATGCGCAATTCCAACTGGGATTGATTGTAGGCTTGGGGACTGCATTGCGCAATTTTCTGGGCCAACGGTCACTGTCCCTCAGAAATCCACAAAAAAGTCTTGGAGGATAGTGCCTGGGCATAAATGCACATTTCTGGAGAGGAAGACAGAGCCTTCCTTCCTAGATTTCCCAATGTTGTCTCGGTGAAGGTAGAGTCTGGGCCAAAGTTGGCCAGACTCGCCAACGGGAAACTGAAAGAAAATGTGAAAGTGAATGCATGGTGACACTAAGTGAAAGTAGAAGTGATTGATTATGAATGCAAACATTGAATGAAAGATTCAGTAAACATATCAACATGCATGTGGGCAAAGCGAGTCATTGAATCAGCGAGAGTTCGTGCAAAACAATTTCATGCATGCGACAATAGTGAGTCAGCAACGAAAACTGAAATGATGCTAGTACAAGCTAGTATGCATGTAAACGATAGCAAGCATTAAAAGAAATAAAGAAAACAACACTCACACAAGCGAAAACACAAAAAGCGATAGAAATGATGAAAAAGACTAGTTGAGACCACTTACCCTTGAATAGTTGAGTTGGATGGGTCGAAGAGTCCTGGATGTGCTGTGGGATGTTAGAGATCCAAGATCGATGTGAAATAATGAGCTCTGATGTGTCAAATAAATAAGCTTGGGCTCATGATGTGCATGCCACAAATCTAGGAGGAAGCGACACTTGGAGGAAATATTCTATAACGATCTTTGCATGTAACCTTCAACTGCTAAAAATAGCTCCCTAAATCAAGGGATTCTTTTCTCATGTTGCCTTTTTCTATTCTGAGAAAAAGCAAGCCATGCATGCAAGTCAAGTTTCCTTGGTCCCGAGTGGAATTGGTCAACCCAATTGCACATGCAAGAGGCTACTCATCTGCCAGGAGACAATGCACATTTCTGGATGGGAGGTGGGCTGGATGCCTAGGAGGTTTGTGCAATTTCTAGGGAGAGAAGCTGACTGTTGGCCAGGATTGTGCAATTACTCAGCTGAGAAGCCCTGTTGAGAAGAATTGTACAATTTTCTAGATGAGGCATGACTGGTAGAATTGCATAATTTTGGAGCCCAGTAAACTGCCAGACAGAATTGCGCAATTTCTAGAGCCCCGCAGGATGTTAGATAGAATTGCACAATTTCTAGAGTGAAGGTTAGCTTCCCTCTAGAATTGTGCAATTTCTTGAGGGATCTGCTCAGCTTGCAGCTGGACCAAGTTCGGAGGAACAACTTGTGATGGGAATGCATCAAGCTTTGATAGGTAGGCTATTTTTTTGCAAGAAAAACACTGAAGCTTTTGTACGCGACAAAGCAAGTCAAGGTGCTGTGAAAGGTTGGTAGGGAGGCTCCAAAATGAAGCTAATGAAAAATTTTGGAGGGTGGTTGTAGCCGCTACAACACTTGGTGAAATAGTGGTAGAACTCTAGCTCTCTGAATGGACCTTGTTCATGAAAAGCAAGTCTAACACCTCCAAAAGTATTGTTTAGTTCTGATTTCATCTTGGTTTCACACTAGCTTAATGTAAGATGTAGCATCTGCCAAGCTCTTTGTCAATTGGCACACATTCCAAGCCAAGGCAACACAATTGTTTCGATTGGGGTTAAGGGGTATATCGGTGCATAAGTAGTATAGTCGTCAGAGTCTTGGTTTCATCTCTAGTGTTGCTCCGCTACCAATAGACCTGGACATTACCCTGCTGGAGTCACGAAGGAACATAAGCATGGCTTCGCTACCAGTGAGCCTGGTCAGTACCCCGGTGGAGTTACTTGCATCACCTCTCTGTGTAGGAAGCTTTTCTCTTCTTTTTCCTTATTCATTTTTCATTTTAAATTTTTTCACTTTTCATCTTTTCATTTTCATTTTTTCAACTATGAATAAAATTTATTCATTTCAAGGGCGGAAGAGGGATCCCAACTTATTGAGAGCAGAGGAGGTTGTTCCAGTAGAGAAGCAATTTATTATATCTTTGGCATGCCTGTTAAGTTTTTCCCCCTCACCTTACTCTAGTTGACTGAGATGACAAGGGTTAACCCAAAAACAACCTACTAGAGTAGGTGATACTAGTTAGCGTGCAAGAGTTGTGTTTTCACCAAGGTTCACTTTGAACACTACGTATTTTCCTTCGATGTATCATGGACTAAAAATAACAAGTTCTTCATACAAAGGCAAGATGACAGATAACCAAGTAGTGATAGTGGCACAAGCCCTCTTGTACTTTACCCAACTTGTTTCAAGAGTCATACATGGCTTCATGCAAAACTACCTACAAACAAAACAAGCAAACAAACAACAAAGAAAAGTAAGAGTAGAAGCAAAAGTGAAAGCAAAGCAAGTAAGAAAACAAGAAAGCAAACAAACAAACAAAGTAAGTAAACAAGCATGCAAGAAAATTGAGTGAAAGAAAACACTATTCCTACTCCTAAACTAATGGTGCATGGGCCTTGTCAAGTGAAGTGATATTTCCAATGCAGCCACTGGCGCATTGGTTGACCCATGTTGGTGAAGGCTTGGCCTGCAAGCAACCCAGTTGTGTGAACTAGAAAGCAACCCAGTTGTGCAAACCAGAAAGCAAGAAAGATATAATAGTGAAGAAAACCACACTTCTTATTTCAAAGTGCCCGTAGGACATGAGTAAGTGCAAGCGCATGAATAGCAGTATGTGGATTTATCACGGTGTCGTGTGACACTGCATATAACTTTGAAGCATATGCACATTCTTGACTTTGACATGCAAGTAAATGAAAGAAACAAAGATAACTTGCATCGTGCACACGTGCTTGCAATGTAAGACTCCTACAATGTATGAGTGATAGGATCGTGTAGTTCAAGTGGAGGAGGCATGATCTGTGTGTGAGATTGATCTTCAATGCATACAGATGAGTGATGAGGAGGCTTGGGTAATTGAACAGTTTCGTGATCAGAAGTGAAACCAACCTCAAGAGAGTGAGGGCCTAACATAACCATCAGCTTGGACTGAAGTGCCTCGACAGTCTTGGGTGTTTCAACTTCATTATTAGATAGATCATCATAGACCAGTGGCTTTGAAAAATCAACTGTGATAGGATCATGATTGTGATCAAATATAGAAGTAAATGGATCATGATTGCCACGATCAGAAAAATCAATGACTTCATCGGCATCCTCATGATCTGATGAATCAAACAAAGGGGTAGATGAAAAGTGAACAAATTCATCCTCTCTGTTTCCAAAAAAGGCAGATGAAATATCAAGTGGATTTTCAATGAATAACTTATCCTCTCCATTTTTGAATGATGGACCAACATCCAGTGTGTCTTTTGAGTGATAAAAAATGGGTTCATCCATGGGTGGAGATACAGATGTGAAATCATGGATGGAAGGTTCACCAAAGATGTCAAGAAAGAATGGAGGAGGCTTGAATGGAAGGGAGTCATCCTTCGCTGAGTGTTAATGCTCAAGCTCCCGCTCATATTCTTCATGAATGACAACGCATGTTGGTTGTGAAAAAACAACTCCATCAATGGCTTGTTCCTCATTCACAACAAGTGTAGAGTCCAGAATGGAAGAACACAAGACAATATCATCAAGAGGAACAGTCGAGTGCGAAGACGGAGGTTGTGGAACAGAATGCATATGACAACTCGATGGACTCACAACCAAATCTGAGTGAAAATTAAGTGAAGTGATGTTGGGAGGATGTGACAGCTAAATATGTGTGTGAGCATGATCCTCAACATCACTCTACAGTGATGGAGCTATTTGATGAGGGGATGGCAGACAGTGACTTGTGAAAGTGACCGCATCCGTCTGAGATTGCACAACTCCATCAGTGAAGAATGTTGATTGAGGCTTGATTTAAAACTTCTTCTTGGGATGAGAAAATTTCTTAACGCAATACTCAAATCAATCCCAAAGATGGAAAAATTTCATCTGGCTCTTCTGAGCTTGAAACTGCAATTCATGGAAGCACTGCCAAAAATCCATAATTGATTCATGTAGAACCTTCCATTGTTGTAACAATTTTTGGTTAAGATGGCCTGGATCAAAATGATAGAAAGTGTCTTTAATGAGATCACAAAAGTGCTCAAGTGAGTGCACGTTGTCAGCCGGTAGGTTGCACAACCATCGAAGTGGATATTTGCGAATTGTGTGTGCGAGAAACAAGCTAGCCTGGTCGTTAGAACACCCATCTTCTTCATGAAGCATCGAAAGAAAGTCATGTAAGAACCCAGTCCAGGCCACTTCAGCTTCACTATCATACATGTAAGTGGACAAGTGATCAAAAAACTCCCTCGTGATGGTGACATCTTCATAGTTTGAAAAACATTGCAGATGGAGAACAGTGCAAGAATCCATGATAGGTATTCAAAGGTTCAAAACAGTTTGAGAGGACACAACTTGTCATCAGGCTCTCCTTCTAGCACCAGAAATTTTGACAGTGCTGGAACCACCAACATGTCAAGGGATCTCCTCGGTAAGAAGTCCCAATTAGACCTCAGACTGTTTGGTGTAGGAGTCCCAATAGTGGGTTGTATGGTAATGCCTTGACCGCAATTTCACACAGAGGCAAGTAATATAACTCTGTTGTTAGCAAGGGTGTGACAGTTGCAGTGAGTCAAGGAAGGTTCATGAGAGGTTCTAACATGTGGGGGTTGAGATGAGTGCACCCCTTAGAAACCTGTGATAGCACGCAGTTAAGAAGGGAACACATGAGCAAAGATGCATCACAACATGGAAGGCAAGTTATTGAGCAATCCAAAGTGATGGTTAAACCAACAACACGTTTTAGAAATATTCATACATACTTATACAGAATAGTCTATACATGCATGCGTAAGCAAACAAATACATATATCATTTAGAGTAAACTAGATAGCATAGAATACAATACAACATATGCATGAAACGTGTTGGCTCTTGTTGTATTAAGAAGTGTAAGTTCCAGTCATATAATACATCCGGCAGTGGAACGTTACAGCCACAATTTCCTACTCCTCCAAAGAGATGTACTAGCTCTGCACAGTGGAGAAGCCAAGGCTCATTACAATACTATCCAAGCTTTCTTGAACATAGTCTTATCAGAAGCTTGGTTGACCAAAAGCCTGTACAATGAGTTATGAGGGAATATTTATAGCAAAGGGTGGGGTGACCCTTGACATTCCCCTTTGTGACAATTCAACTACACTCATGACTCTTCATCTACTCTATGGTTGTTACAACCAACTATTGACACTCAAATTACAATTGACGAGACATTACATTACAATGCACATGTACCCATGTGAGAGAAATAGCTTGAGCAAGCCATGCTAGACATCACTATAATTTAGAAAACCATGGAAGACCAACTCCTCAACATCGTCACACTAATCAACAGCAACATACCGATGCCAAGATTGCTAGTCCTTGATGGTGTCCGTGTGCTCCAAGGTGACATCTTTCTGGAACCTAACTCTTGCCTCCATAGAATCTGGGTACACTGCTCAGGCTCCTTTGTCCAACTCGACTGTAAGCATGCACATCATTGTCTTCAATACAACTGGACCAACAACATACTTGTGCATGACGTCTACACTGATGGGCAAGTCTAGGCTGGTGGCAATGTGCATCAACTCGTCAAAGTACGAGTCAAGCTCTATTCGGACCTGTGCCTTTGTCTCTGCCTGGGTGAGAGTCCCAATAGATGGGAATGCATGTGTGTGCAACACAACATCCATACTCTTGAATAGACATGAATGGGAATCTTGTATACTAGTGATGAGTTGCGAGATCTATTCATAGTTCTGGACCTAACTTTAGATATGTGCCTTTAGCTCGACCGCATTGACCTTCATCATCTTAGGCAAGTGAAGTGGGGCTCACTTGTATCTCATCATCCATGTTTGCATGTAATCAACAACAACATTCAAGTGCATCAAGATACGTGCTCTTCTAGCACATCGTTGCTGCCATCCGTTGAGATGGATGACTGCCTTATGCATAGTGCCAAACTTGGAGTACAACACTCGCATAACTATGTCAAGGGACAATACTTCATCTAGTATTGCCTTCTTCAGTTCAACTCGGGTGGATGTTGTCGCCAACTCTCCTCCTTGCTTGGCCGTTTGAAGTTCCTTAGCCATTCGCTCATTCTCAGCTATCAGAAAGTGAACACTTGAGCTAGTGGCTTTGGAATACACTCTTGTAGCATCAGCCAAGGCTGCTGGATGTTTGTGCACCTCAGACATGATCATTTGTTCCTCAACTTGCGTAGGAGATGTATGATCATCCGGAGTCAAAACTCTAAGACACTACACAACTCTATGTTGAGACTCGTCAAATGAGATGTTGTGCATCTCTCCTTCTGACTAATCTCCAAGGATCTCAGTGCTTTCTTGGTCACTTGAGACTTTCTCATCATCTAGATGCAACCTACCTTTCTTATTCTTTCTCTTCTCGGACCTACTAGCTACTGCTATTGCTTTCCAAACATATCATGATGCACTTAAGTATTTGATTAAGAAACCACATAGGTCGACCTCTTTGTGGGGAGGCATGAAGTCAGTGTCTTGTTCCAATTCCTACTTCTCCATGCCTGTATCCAACTGTTGAAGTGCTTGTTCTATCTCATGATAAAAGTCCTGCTCCTGTGATGGTTCATCCATTCTTCCTAATGCTAGCTGTTTTGATGAATCCATAACTTGTATGGGTGTTGTTTCATATGTTTGCACATGTTGTGCCTCCTGTTGTACCTGTTGCTACTGCACTTCCTTCTCCTATTTGTGCAGCTATTGTTCCTTCTAGAGTTTCTCCTTCATCTCATGCAACTCCTCTGTTTCCTCCATTCTTCTCTTATCCCTCTAGCTTTGCGCTATTCGCTTGTCGCACTATTTCCTCTTCGCCTCTATAGCCATAACTGCTTTCTCTACTAATGGATCTCCTCAGAAATTTCAATTTTTCTCAAGTTCCTCCATGTGATCAACAATATTCCTCTTACCCATGTTGCACATTGGTATGCTTGCCTCTACTGCTACTATTGCTGGTGTTGGTGCTCTCCGAGATGCTGCTTCATGTTGCTTTGCCAACCACTCCATAGTGAAGTTGACCTGTTCATTGGGTCTGGAGAAACTGTAGAAATATCTCCATGGGTCCTCCTCGACCCATGAAATGCCCGGTGGATCTAGTTGAATTGTACTCTCGTGCAATGATCTTTAACAATGCAATATGGGTCATACAAATTGTAACTTCAGAGGTCAAATGGTTACTTCTTCATCTGTTCTTCTTCGACATCCTCTTGCTTGAAACTTTGGATGTCATATAACGCAATCCACAATGGAAGAGTGGGCCAAGGTGCCTTCTTCTTCCAGTGCTGTCTAGCTATCAATCCTACCGATATGTGATATGCTACTTCCTACATGATGAGTATGTCCATGGAAATCTTTGTTAGAACATGCGGAGGCTTCTCTGCGCTGAACATTCGTATGACAGTGCCGGACGGTGAGGCATACCAATAAGCAATGTCTATCAGAGCCTCCATTTCTTCCTTTGACATGCAGGGTATATCCTGTTCGAATATCATCTTTTAAAATGGGGTGACAAAATGATCGTACAACCATGTGATAACTCCTCTGAAGCTGCATTTAGACAAAAAATTGCAATATTCATTCACAATAGTCTCTGTCGGTGACCATGCCCAATCCAAGCTCGGTAACTCCTGTTGGAAACAAATTACATATAAGATATAGGTAGACATGTAGATCTCTGCTTGCATATCTTAAGGTGACTTTCGAGCCTTTGTCAGCTGATGAGCCAACATGCTGGATCAGTTACAATGTTTTCCTTCTCTGGCCAGTTGGTCCAGTGGATCACCCAACTTTGTGGGAAGGTTTCCGTGCTTTCTTGGTCATACAGTTGACATGCAAATATGACCAAGTATTGATACGCCTTCCACAGTATCTTTGGCTTTTAGACCTGGTTGGGTGTCATCCTGAATCTAGTCGACTCGTTTAACTAGTTCTTCAGAATGTCTCTGGAGTTAGCACTACTGCTAGGTAAGCTGAAGGGAGTCTCCATGATAGTCACGGGCTTCGACATATGATACATATTATCATAATCTTGTGCCTAGAAGGTTGCAATCTTCGTCCCACTGACACTGCTCAAAGTCATTGTCTCAGAATCACTGTGGGAGATGATCTAGTGTATCATGTCCGCGCATGGGAACGCGGGGTATATGCATGAAATCCGGTACAAGCTAGACTTGTGAATTTTCACATACACCTAAAGGTCTTCGAAGTCTTCCTCAAAAGTGCCTCCAAATGCTTCATTGACCTCTTGCCATTTCAGCTTGATGTCCTTGTCTAGAAATAACTTGGTATCTTCATAGCTCTGTAGACATGCGGACACCCATTCTATTTTTGTTCCAGTTGTACTTCCATCAATGTCCTTTGATCCTGCTCTCTTGGAGGCCATTGATCCTGTACTACTAAGAGGAAGATGAACACCTGAAAGATATGGAGACAAAGCAACATGCATAGAAAGAAATCTATCAACGAAAACCAAAGCAAATTCGGGGAATGGCATAACACATACCGAGGGATTGATAGGAAAATATTGTGCAATTTCTTCTGGGAGGTTGGGGGACTAGATTCCAGACCTGTGCAAAGAGCAGTATGGGCTGTCTGGGGAGGTTGACTAGCTGCTCAATTTTCTCAATGCGCAATCCAGGCTAACTACTGACTGCTGGGATTATGCAATGCACAATTTCATTTGGGAATGATTACATGCTCAGGGACTGCATTATGCAATTTTCTGAGCCAGTGGTCACTATCCCTTAGAAATGCACAAAAAAGTCTTGGAGGATAGTGCCTGGGCAGAAATGTGCATTTCTGGAGAGGAAGATAGAGCCTTCCTTCCCTAGATTGCGCAATGTTGTCTCGGTGAAGGAAAAGTCTGGGCCAAGGTAGGACAGACTCATTGACGAGCAACTAAAAGAAAATGTGGAAGTGAATGCATGGCAAAACTAAGTGAAAGAAGAAGTGATTTATCATGCACACAAACATTGAATGAAATATTCAGTAAACAGATCAACATGCATGTGGGTGAAGCATTTCGTTGAATTAGCGACCATTTGTGCAACACAGTTTCATGCATGTGACAACAATGAGATAGAAACAAAAAGTAAAATGGTGCTAGTACAATCTAGTATTCATGTAAACGACAAAAAATGCTCAAAGAAATCAAGAAAACAACACTCACACAAGAGAAAACACAAAAAGCAACAGAAATGATGAAAAAGACAAGTTGAGACCACTCACCTGTGAATAGTTGAGCCGGATGTGCCGAAGAGTCTTGGATGTGTTGTGGAATGTCAGAGTTCCAAGATCGATGTGAAAGAATGATCTCTGATGTGTCGAATAAATAAGTTTGAACTCATGATGCACATGCCACAAGTATAGGAAAAAGCAACACCTGGAAGAAAGTTTCTAAAAGAACTTTGCATGTAACCTCCAGCTACTAAAAATAGCTCCCTCAATCAAGGGATGTTTTTTTCATGTTGCCTTTTTCTATTCCGGGAAAGAGCAATCCATGCATGCAAGTCAAGTTTCCTTGGTCTCGGGTGGAACTAGTCAACCCAACTGCTCATGCATGAGGCTGCTCAACTACTTAGAGGAAATGCGCATTTTTGGATGGGAGTTGGGTTGGCTGCCGAGGAGATTTATGCAATTTATGGGTAGAGAAGCTAACTGCTACCCAAGATTGCGCAATTCATGGGCTGAGCAGCCATGCTGGGAAGGATTGCACAACTTTCTAGGTGAAGCCTGACTTGCAGGATTGCACAATTTTGGAGCCCAGCAGGTTGCCAGATAGAATTGCGCAATTTATGGATGGGAGGTTGGTTGCCCTCTAGAATTGCCAAATTTCTTGGGGGAGCTGCTTAGCCTGCAGCTAGACCAAGTCCGGATGAATAGCCTGTGAGGGGAATGCATCAAGCTTTTATTGACAGGTTGTATTTGTGCAAGAGGAATAATGAAGCTTGTGTACTTGATGAAGTAAGACAAGGTGTTGTGAAAGGTTGGTAGGGAGGCTCCAAAATGAAGCTAAGGAAAAATTTTGGAGGGTTGTTGTAGCTGCTACAATAGCATACCAGTGCATAACAAGAGTAAGAGGAAGATTTTTGATCGCATGGAGGAAGAGAAAAGTTGCAAGTTCCAAGCAGATCCACTTGTGGAGAAAGAAGCTATGGCTACAGAGGAAAGGAGGTAACAATGCAACAAGCAAATCACGCAAAGGTAGAATGAGAAGAGAAGAATGGAGGAAATAGAGAGGGAGTTGCATGAGTTGAAGGAGAAAATCTGGAAGGAACAAGAGCTATGCAAATAGGAGAGGGAAGTGCAACAACAACAGGCAGTAGGGGATGCAACATGTGAAAATAGATGAAACAACGCCTGTACAAGTAGTGGACTCATCAAAACAGTTGGCATCAAGCAAACAATGTGAACCATCACAGGAGAAGGACTTCGCTCATGAGATAGAGCAATTAATTCAAAAGTTAGATATAGATATGGAGCAATAGGAATTGAAACAGGACACTGACCTCATGCCTCATCACCAAGAGCTCAACTTACCTGCTTTACCGCATCTAGATGATGAGCAAGTCTCATGTGACCAAGGAGGCACTGAGATCCTTGGAGATCAACTGGAAGGAGAGATGCAAAACATCTCATTCAATGAGTCTCAACATAGAGTTTTGTAGTCTCGCAGAGTGTCAGCTCCGGATGATCATACATATCCTGCACAAGTTGAGGAATGAGTGATTGTGTCTGATGTGTGCAAACATCCAACAGCGTTGGCCGATGCTACCAGAGTGTATGCCAAAGCCACCAGCTCAAGTGTTCATTTTCTGATAGCTGAAAATAAGTGAATGGATAAGGAGCTACAGACGACCAAGAAAGGAGGAGAGTTGGTGACAGCGTCCGCCCAAGGTGAACTGAAGAAGGAAATAGTAGGTGAAGTATTGTCCCTTGAGACAGTTATATGAGTGTTGTACTCCAAGTTTGGTACCATGCATAAGGCAGTCGTCCATCTCAACGGATGGCAGTAGCGATGTGCTAGAAGAGTACGTATCTTGACAAACTTCCATGCTGTTGTTGATTACATGCAAACATGGATGATGAGATACAAGGGAGCCTCACTTCACTTGCCTAAGATGATGAAGGCTAGTGCGGTCGAGCTAAAGGCATGTATAAGGAGTCAAATTTGGAACTATGAAGAGCTCCCGCAGCTCATCACTAGTATATAGGCTTCCCATGCACATGTATTCAAGAGTATGGATGTTGTGGTGCACACACATGTGATCACATCTAATGGGGCTCTCACCTAAGCAAAGAAAAAGGCACAGGTCCGACTAGAGCTTGACTCATACTTTGACGAGTTGATGTGCATTTCCACTAGCCCAGACTTGTCCATCAGTGCAGACATCATGCACAAGGATGTTTTTGGTCCAGCTGCATTGAAGAAAATGATGCGAACCCTTACAGACGATTTGGAAAAAGGATCCTGAGTAGTGTACCCAAATGTTATGGAGGCAAGAGTCAGGTTCCAAAAAAATGTCACCTTGGAGCACACGGACACCATCGCAAACTACCAATCTTGGCATCAGTATGTTACTTTTGATTAGCGCAAAGATGTTGAGGAGTTGGACTTCAATGGTTGTCTAAGTCATAGTGATGTCTAGCATGGCTTTCTCAAGCCATTTCTCTCACATGGGTACATGTGCATTGTAATCTAATGAATTTTCAAGTGTAAGTCAAGTGTCAATAGTTGGATGTAACAGTCATAGAGTAGATGAAGAGTCATGTGGGTAGTTGAACTGACACAAAGGGGAATGTCAAGGGCCACCCCACCCTTTTCTATAAATATTCCCTCATAACTCATTGTATAGGCTTTTGGTTAGCCAAGCTTCCTATAAGACTATCTTGGAGAGAGCTTAGATAGTATTGTAATGAGCCTTGGCTTCTCCACTACGTAGAGCTAGTACATCTCTTTGGAGGAGTAGGCGGTTGTAGCTGTAACGTTCCGCTATCGAAACTTGTGGTTGGACATGGATGTATTTTATGACTAGAACTTACACTTCTTAATATAACAAGAGCTAGCATGTTTCATGCATATGTCGTATTGTACTCTATGATATCTAGTTTACTCTAAATGATATATGTATCTATTTACTTACGCATGCATGTATAGCTATCTGTGTATGTGAATATTTCTGAAATGTGTTGTTTCTTTAACCATCACTTTGGATTGCTTATTGACTTTCCTTCCATGTTGTGATACATCTTCTCTCATGTGTTCCCTTCTTAACTGTGTGCTATCATAGGTTTCCAAGGAACACACTCATCTCAACCCCCATGTGTTAGAACCTCTCATGCACCTTTGTTGACTCACAATAGTTGTCACACCCTTGCTACCAATAGAGTTATTTTACTTGCCTCTTTGTGAAATTGCAATCAAGGCATTACCATACGACCCACTGCTGGGACTCCTACACCAAAAGGTCTGAGGTCTATTTGGGACTTCATACTAGGGATATCCCTGACATGTAGGCAGGTCCAACACTGTCAAAATTTCTGGGGCTAGAAGGAGGGCCAGTTGACAAGTTGTGTCTTCTCATCCTATTTTGAACCTTTGCATATCTTTCATGGATTCTTGCACTCCTCTCCCTCCACAATGTTTTTCAAATCATGAAGATGTCACCATCACGAGGGAATTTTTCGATCACTTGTCCACTTACACGTATGATGGTGAAGGCAAAGTGATCTACCCTAAGTTCTTACATGAATTTCTTTCCATGCTTCATGAGGAAGATGGGTGTTCTGATGAACAAGACAACTTGTTGCTTGCATACACACTTCACAAATCTCCACATCAATGGCTTTGCAGCCTATTGGCTGACAGTGAGCACTCGCTTGAGCACTTATGTGATCTCATTGAAGATGCTTTCCATCATTTTGATCCAGACCATATTGACCAAAAACTATTACAACAACAGAAGGCTCTGCATGAATCAACTATGGATTTTTGGTAGTGCTTCCATGATTTGTAGTTTCAAGCTTCAAAGAGCCAAATGAATTTTTTCTATCTTTGGGACCGATTCGAGTATTGCGTTAAGAAATTTTCTTGTCCCAAGAAGAAGTTTGAAATCAAGCCTCACTTAACATTCTTCAGTGATGGAGCTGCGCCATCTTAGATGGATGCAGTCACTGTCACAAGTGACAGTCCACCATCCCCTCATCTAACAGCTCCACCATTGTAGAGTGATGTTGAGGATCATGCTCACACACCTATTTAGCTGTCACATCCTCCCAATATCACTTTGATTAATTTTCATGTAGATTTGGTTGTGAGTCCATTGAGTTGTCATATAAATTTTTTTTCCACAGCCTCTATCTTCACACTCGGATGTTCCTCTGGATGATACTATCTTGTGTTCTTCCATTCTAGACTCTATACTTGTTGTGAATGAAGGACAAGCCATTGACGGAGTTGGTGTTGCAAAACCAACATGCGTTGTCATTCATAAAGAGTATAAGTGGGAGCTTGAGCGTCAACACTCGATGAAGGATGACTCCCTTTCATCCGAGCTTCCTCTGTTCTTCCCTGACATCTTTGGTGAACCTACCATCCATGATTTCGCATGTGTATCTTCATCCATAGATGCACCCATTGTTGATCACTCGCAGGACGCACCAATGTTAGCCCATCATTTGAAAATGGAGAGGATAAGTTATTCATTGAAATACACTTGATCTTTTATCTACCTTTTTTTGAAACACAGATGATGAATTTGTCTACTTTTCATCTACCCCTATGTTTGATTCATCTAATCATGAGGATGTAGATGAAATCATTGATTTTTCTGATCATGGTTGTCGTGATACATTTAATTCTATATTTGATCACGACCATGATTCTATCGCAGTTGATATTTCGAAGCCATCAATTTATGGTGATCTATCTGACGATGAAGTTGAAACACCCAAGACTGTCAAGGCACTTTAGCCCAAGTTTATGGTTATGTTAGGCCCTCGCTCTCTTGGGGTTGGTTTCTCTTTCAATCAGGAAATTGTTCAATCACCCAAGGCTCCTCATCACTCATCTATATGCACTTAAGATCAATATCACACACAGATCATGCTTCCTCCACTCGAACTGCATGATCCTATCGCTCATGCATTGGAGGAGTCTTACATTGCAACCACACATACATGACGCAAGTTGTCTTTGTTTCTTTCATTTGCTTGCACGTCACAGTCAAGAGTGTGCATATGCTTCAAAGATGCATGCAGTGTCACACAACACCGTGATAAGTCCATAGACTTCTTGTCACACTATTCCACTTATTTATGTCTTGTGGGAACTTTCAAACACGAAGTGTGGTTGTCTTCATTGTTATATATTTCTTGTTTGCTGGTTTGCAAAACTGGGTTTCTCTCGGACCAAGCCTTCACCAACATGGGTCAACCAATGCACCGGTGGCTACATTGGAAATATCACTTCACATGATCAGGCCCGTGCATCATTAATTTAGGAGTAGGAGTAGTGATTTTTTCAGTTAGTTTCCTTGCATGCTTGTTTGCCTACTTGCTTTGTTTGTTTGTTTGGTTGCTTTCTTATTTGCTTACTCGCTTTGCATTTGCTTTTTCTTTTGTTTCAGCTTTTCTTTGTTGTTTTTTTGTTTGCTTCTTCTTTTGTAGGTAGTTTCACATGAACCCATGTATGACTCTCGAAACAAGCTAGGTAAAGTATAAGAAGCCTTGTACAACTATCACTACTTGGTTATCTATCATCTTGCCTTTGTATGAAGAACTTGATACTTTTAGTCCATGATACTGATGAGCCCCAGAAATGGGTAATTATATGGGCTCATTTGGCCTCCTAACTCAGCTTAATCCACCATTCTCATTAGTTTATTGCATGTTTTTGATTATATTTATGCTAATAAACTGAATTGGGTTAAAGTCATTATGCCATGAAGTATAATGTGTGCTTTATGCAGATTTTTGGTCAATTTTTGGACAAAGTCAAAGGATTAATGAGCATTTGGCAGTCAATATTCGAGGAAAACAAGGGAGAGTATTTGTAGGAGGGTGTGCCCCTCATTTATGACTCCCTGCCTCAAATCCTCCTTGGCGAAATTTGGAGCACAAGCAGCCACATCAATGCATCAAAGGGCAGCCGAGCAATTGAAGAAGAATTGTTTTCTATCTCTAGTCTTGGGAGCTAAACCTCCTTGATTTTAGGAGAGATGTTGGAGGCTCCAGTTGTATAAATAGGAGGGCTTACGTGCTTAGTATTTTAGTTGGTTTTTAGTCAAATTTTCGCACTTTTGTTGTAGTTCTTGCTCAGCTCATTCTCGAGCTTACTCTTGTGATAGTTTATGTAATGTGACTATTATTTTTTATAATGGAGATGAAATATTTTCTTAGCCAACATTGATTTCTTTTAGAGGGCTGAAGCTCTTGGGTTAGGGCCCAACCCAAGCTTCCCAACACCTCTTTCTTTGTACTTATATTTTTTTGCTTCAGTTCATGAATTAATTTCTGTTAGATAGATTCATTTTCTCTTCGTTAGAATAGGTTGCTTTTGTTGGTTTACATAGTTTTTTCCATTTCAGTTGCTGAAGTAGGTTGAATAGTGGTAAGATAAAGATACAAAAAGGCCATCAACAGATCCTGACCTCCTTTCCTCCTTTGGGGATTATGAATTGAGGTCAGGATCTGCTTGCTGCCACTAAAAACATAGTTTTGCTTTCCCCATGCAATTTCTAGTGTTATAGTGATTCAGAGGTTAATGTTTTGTTTTAGATCCATTTTGCCATGCTCATTTATGTTTCTACAATAGGTCTCTTTATAGGCTTCTTGTTCATATAACACTTTTCAACATTTTAATCTTCTAGGTCAGAATTTAGGTTAACATAAGAGATAGTTCTGTTCTTTTGGTACAACTAGTTCTTTTCTTACTCAATTTCAGTATTTTGACTTGCAGCTCTTTTACAACACCCCTCTTCTCATAATACATCAATAAAGCAGCCATCATCATCTCTTTCCTCACAGGTTTCACAAGTCATTCACAACCCTTCACAAATCTGCCCTAATTTCTGCATTTTCCTCATAAGCTTTCCTCTTGCCTCTTGAACAAATCCAACCATCATCTTCTTTCCTAATCACCCTTGATGAGCTTCAGACACTTTGAAACCTCCCTCTAATCTTCAGCAACCCTTTCCCACCATTTTTCCACCTTTAAAACCTCTAAAAATAGCTCTCAACATCCTCTTGTAGATCCCCTGCAGCGTCCTGTAGAATTTCCTGAAAGTGACGTTTTGAAGTCCAGTTGCAGAGAAAGTCTCCAGAAGGTTACCAGAGGCTTCTTAGGACTCCCCCACAACTTTCTACACCTCTAAAAACCCCAAGGCCACCCTCCATCACCACCAAATCTCTGCCACAACCACAAACAACTAACTTACAAGCATAACAATTTCACATAAAACACACAAAAACCCAAAAAGATGATTTTTTCTAATTTCCTTCGAGAAGTAGCTTGAAAAGATGTAATTTACTTCCACAGTAGTCAATGGCACTCATTTCATCAATTTTCAGCTCTTTTTCTACAAAATTAGGGTTAGTTGGAAGAATTAGAGTTTGTTAGGGTTTGCGTTACACTCCAGTCTTTTCTCTCTTTCTGCAAGTAGAATAGCCTTTTTCGAGTTATCATTCTTTCATCACAGCTAAAAGCTTCTTCTAAGAATTCATAGAAGTTGGCTTAAGCTCCTAGTGAACTTGCACCAACTGACTAAGTGACAACCTGTAGTAAAAGCTAGTACTTGCGCATACAACACCGTTGCTTCCAAGTTTGCTACGAACTACCGCATTGATAAAAGTAAAGTAGGAAGCCCCAGGAGTTGCAACATTCTTGCTGCAATACTAGTGCTCACCACTTTTTCGCGTCGTTGGCAGGGAAGCGCTAGAGTATTTTGTGATTACTTCTTTTCTTCTATTTTCTACTACAACATTCTGCCAAGTAGTTCATTTCAGCAAAAGTAGAGTAGTTGTTTCTTTCAAATTATGCATTTCCTTGCTTTCATTTCAATTCTGCAATTTCCATTTCAGCAAAAGTAGATTAGTTCTTTCAATTCTGCAATTTTCATTCTAGATTAGTCATTTCCTTGCTTTCATTTCCATTCTGCAATTTCCTTTCAGCAAGTTCATTCCAGTTAGTTGCAATTTGTTTGTTCAATCAATTTCAATTTTGCAGGTACAAGCTGTGAAAAAAAGCAAAAATCACCCAAAAAAGAGATTCCCTTTCATGCCTTGTAGGAACAGAGATAATTTAGAGAAATTCCTACCCAACACCCCCACCACATCACAAAGCCACCCTTCTCTCTTCTTTGGTGGCAGTGATCCAGAAGATCCTTTAGGAGAACAACCTGAAATATTTGAAGAACCTATAGGAGAAGAAGAGGAAGAAACCATCCCTCCTGAGACAATGGCTGAAAAAAAAATGCTAGGGGGAATGGAGAAAGAGTAGAGGGTACCTTTCCCATCCGAGAGACCAATGGGGACACTAAAATGAAGAACATAAGCCCTTCAGCCCTACCTCACTTCCATGGATTAACTATAGAAGATCCTGACACCTTCCTATTTGAGCTTTTTGTTATCTTTCGAACCTATGACTATGCAGAAGATGAGCAGAAGTTGAAAATGTTTCTTTCTACCCTCAAGGATTCAGCATTGCACTGGTTCATGGGGTTACCTAGAAACAACATCACAACTTGGGCTCAGGTGCAGCAAGCCTTTAATAACAAATATCAGAACTACTACAGGTCAAAAGACACCAAGGAAGAAATATTCCGAATTACCATGGGAAGTGATGAATCCTTGGAGGATTATGAAGAGAGATTCTAGCTCAGTTATAAAAGGGCCAGGTGCACACTTGACCCTGAATCTCTGAAGTTGGTCCTGCTCAGGGGAATTCCAAAAGACATTCTAGACACCCTCCATTTACTGGCTGGGGGAGACATCTACCAACTACCTTATGAAGACATCAAGTCTATCTTTAGAAACCATTCTAGGGCAGCCAAAAAGAGAGGTAGGGGGAGTCAACCCATGGCTAGTACCTCCTCATCTAGTTCATCCCTTAAAGGTGAATTTGGAAACATGATGGAAGATTTCAAGAGTGAGATGTTGTAGACTCTTGCCATGGAAATGGATACCTTACATATCAAAAGGAAACAAGAGGAAGCAGAGAGGGCTTTGGCCATTTTTTGTCCTAGGTGCACCAGAAGGCATCCTAGGAATGAATGCCCATTGAACTCTGTAGAGGTGTGTTCAGTTTGTGAAGAAGATCATCCTACAAATAAGTGCCCTTCCTTGCTTGGACTTAAAGCTGTATACTAAGAGGTCGAAGGAGCCACTGAACCACTCTATTTCATAAACCAAAGGAGGCCGCATGGACCTAGACCTTACTAGCAGGGAATGCAAGGGACATCCCAAGCATACTACAACCCCAATCAAGCCACTTCCATGCCTTCTTGGGGCCCAACTACTCATCCTTCCTGGTCCACACCTCCTCCTTGGTCATATCCATCTCAATATCATGCTCAACTAGCTACTCATTCATTTCACTCCTATGCTCAGCCACAGCCTCAGTGGAATGCACCTCCTCAGGGGTGGAGGCCCTAGTACAACTCTCCTCCCACTCTTTGGCCTCCACCACTTGATCAACCACAACCATTACCTCCTACTCCATCAAGGCAACCCCAAATGCCTGCTCAGCAGAACCCAAACCTGAATAACAGACAGGCTCAGCAAGCATATAGTGGGGAACCATCATGCCCAACCTATGCTGTGGAGATTCAGGAGGTTGACCTATGATTTGAGAAGGTTCTCCCAGATAGCCAGCCTCCCCCTAAGGAGGATGAGGAAGATAAAGAGGAAAGTGAACCAAAATTAATTCCACCCTTTCCTGAGAGATTATCCAGAACAACACAACCTACCCTAGAAGAAACTAAACTTCTGGGAGAATTAAAACAATTATGTGTAAAGATACCACTTCTCCAAGCCATAAAGTATGTGCCTATATACAACAAGATGATCAAAGAGAATTGCTTCAGGAATCCAGGCAGGTGCAAGAGAGATGCCCCAACCATCAATGTCATAGGAAAACTGTCCGACCTGATGTTGGGGCAGGTAATCTGTCCGAAGTATCTAGACCCTGGAAGCCCAGTAGTCGATGTCCACATCAATGGCACCATGATCCCCCATACCCTGATTGATCTGGGGGCTGCCATTAATGTGATGACCAAGGACACTATGCTCAAGCTCAACCTCCAAAGCTCCCTAAGAAAGACTGCAATAGTACTGCAGTTAGCAGACCACTCCACCATGACCCCTGAAGGGATTGTGGAAGATGTAATGGTCTCCATCGATTCTTGGGAGTACCCTGCTGATTTCCTGGTTCTCCAACCGAAGGCAAAGCTCACTGGGTATCCTCTCAACCTGGGAAGACCCTGGTTGGCTACTGCAGATGCTTACATCCGCTGTCAAGCTAGGAACATGACAATCAAGAATGGGCATATGTCCAAGCAGCTAGTCCTATACCCTCTCGCCCAACCTTTGCTAGAACATGATCTACCTCTCTGGTTGGAGGAGGAAGATGAGGATGAAGTCTATTTTGCACCACTATGTGCAGTAAAAACTGCCATTGGGTGGGGGGAACCACAAACTGAGGATGATATCATTGAAAACATAATTCAGAATCCACCCCCCAGTATGTTGCCATTAGAAGAGCTAGTGAAAGAAACCCAAGACAATCCTTTAGCTGATTTCTGTGTGGTTGACCCGACCTCTCTCCGAGTTAAAAATATAGAGTTCGGCCCAGAAAGAACCTTGAAAATCAACTCATCCCTATCCACCTCCCAGGAGAAGGAACTATGTAGCTTATTGAGAACCCATTTGGATGCCTTCGCCTGGAGCTATAAGGAGATGAAGGGAGTGCACCCTTTAGTTTGTACTCATCACATTTACATTAAGGAAGATTGAAAAACAGTCAGGAAACCTCAAAGGAGGATGAATCCAGCCCTTAAATACATTGTCAAGGAAGAATTGCAAAAGTTACTGGATGCAGGATTCATCTACCCCATCTCTGACAGTGAATGGGTCTCTCCTTTGGTGCTAGTGCCAAAGAAAAATGGTAAGTGGAGAATTTGTGTCAATTATCAGGAACTGAACAAGGCCACCAAGAAGGACCATTTTCCTTTGCCTTTCATAGATCAAGTGTTAGATGGTTTGGCGGGGAAAATTTTTTTCTCCTTCCTAGATGGGTTCAATGGGTACAATCAGATCCAAATCAGCCTGGAAGACCAAGATAAGACCACTTTCACTTGTCCTTGGGGTACCTTTACATATCGAGTCCTTCCTTTTGGTTTGTGCAATGCTCCTGCCACTTTCCAGAGAGCAGTATTGAGTACATTCTCTGAACTGGTTCATGATGCAATGGAAATATATATGGATGATTTTACTCCTTATGGTTCTAACTTTTAGGAAGCTTTATCTAACCTAGGAAAAGTTTTGGACAAGTGTATTGAAATGAACCAGTCCCTTATTCCAGAAAAATGTGAATTCTTGATGACTGAAGGGACCGTGCTAGGTCATGCAATCTCTCATCAAGGATTACAAGTGGACCCCAACAAAATTGCCATCATCCAAAGGGTCCCACCTCCTCAAGAGGTGAGATATGTCTGAAGTTTCCTAGGCTTAGCGGGATACTATAGAAGATTCATTAAAGATTTCAATAGGCTAGCCTTTCCATTGTTTGGTCTTTTGGGGAAAGATGTCGAGTTCATATGGACTGACAACTGTCGAGAAGCCCTAGATACCTTGAAAAGTAAACTTGTGACTGCCCCAATTTTGAGAGGTCCAAACTAGACCCTACCTTTCCACATTCACACAGATGCCTCGAACAAAGCAATAGGAGCAGCCTTAGGGCAAGTTAATTAGAAGCTACCTTATGCCATATACTTTATAAGTAAAAACTTGTCAAAGGCAGAGTTAAACTACACTGTAACTGAGAAGGAACTCCTAGCTGTAATCCATTCCTTAAATAAATTCAGACATTACATCACAGGCTATCAGACCTTCGTACACACTGATCATGTTGCAATTATGTTTTAATGAACAAACCAGATGTAAATGCTTGCGTCATTAGGTGGTTGCTTTTATTGCAGCAATTTGATTTAACCATTTTTGATAAGCCTGGTAAGGAAAATGTTGTTGCTGACTTTTTGTCTAGAGTAAATCTGCTTGTAGGTGAGGAAGGAATGGTGGATGATCAAATGCCCGATGAACACCTATTTGCTATCTCAGTACTCTCTCCATGGTTTGCTGATATAGAAAATTACTTTGTTTCAGCACAATTCCCACCACACCTATCCTCAAAGGAGAAGAGCAAGGTCGTGAGGAAAAGTTCCCCTTTCACTTGGGTTGGGGGCAATCTCTTCAAACTTGGCCCAAATCAGATTTTGAGACAATGTGTCAGGGAGGAATAAGTTTTTGACATTCTCCTAACCTGTCACGATGGGCCTTGTGGAGGCCATTTTGCAGCAAAGAGGACTGCCTTCAAAATTCTGCAAGTAGGATACTATTGGCCCGCTCTTCATCAAGATGTGAGGAGATATATCAGTCAATGTGATTGGTGCCAGAGGATGGGGAACCTACTCCAAAGGATGAGATGCCCCTTCAACCTTAAGTGACTTTTAAGCCATTTGAGAAGTGGGGTATGGACTTTGTGGGTCCTATCAACCCTCCTTCAAACCAGAAACAATACATCATTGTCTGCACCGATTATCTAACAAAATGGTCAGAGACAAAGGCAATCAAGGTAGAAACAGAAGAAAAAGTAGCCAATTTTTTAAGAGAGAACATATTCTATAAGTTCGGGTATCCAACAGAACTAGTTACAGATCAAGGCAGTCAATTCACCTCCAATCTGATTGAAGACCTACTCACACATCATAAAATCAAGCACAAGACCTCAACCACCTACCATCCACAAGCCAATGGACAAGTGGAAGTCACCAACAGAGCTTTAGAGGGAATTTTGACTAAGGTAGTGAGCAACAGCAGGAAACATTGGACAGATTGATTGGTTGAGGTCACCTCAGCCTACAACACCACATGGAAGACCACCACAGGGTTCACACCCTATGAGCTAGTCTATGGGAAGAAGGCTTTGCTGTCAATAGAATTTGAATACAATACACTAAGGATGGCAGCTCAGTTGGACCTAGATTTCAGCCATGCACAAAGAGAAAGGTTACTCTAGCTAAATGGATTGGATGAACAAAGATTGCAGGCCCTTCTCCACACAGAAGTAATCCAACTTTAGAGGAAGATATGGCATGACAAAAACATCAAGGAGAAGAAATTCCAAGAAGGAGATTGGGCATTGCTATATGACTCAAGATATAAAGATTTCAAGGGCAAACTAAGGACAAGATGGCTGGGACCCTACACGGTAGAAAAGTGCAATGAAAATGGTTCAGTTCTGATCAGGACCATCGATGAGGAAGCCATCCCCATGCTTTTCAATGGGCATATGTTGAAAATCTACAAAAATCCCCTCTCCAAGAAAGAATTTATTGAAGATCTGAGTAAAATACTGTTGGTAGTGGGGCAAGTCTCTGCCTCCACTCCACCCACTCAATAAAAAATAATAATAATAATAATAAGGACTCCAGTGAAAACCTCTATGAGGCACTTGAGTCCCATCATTAGGCTGAAAACTTCTTTTGAGGCAACCCATTGATGACAAAAACAAAAAAAACATGAAGAGAATAAAGATCCCTAGGTGAAAGCCTCCCTTGGAGGTGCTCAGGGCAGGCTGGTAGGGTGAAAACCTCTTGGAGGCACCTTAGTTGTCTTTTCAAAAAAAGAAAAAGAAAAGAGAAAAACTGAAAAAGAAAATTTACTTTTTGAGTGCATTGCAGGTCACAGATTGACCCCAGGAAGCAAGGGGACATGCCACCAAGCCTATTACACATCCTCTAGACTCTTCTCCATCATCTCTGATTTTTTTTCCATCTCTCGATGTTTTTTCTGAAGAATGTGCATCCTACAAGAATCCCTGTGTGTTCTACAGGAGGCTCCTATAGAAATCGCAGAGAGCTCGAAATAAAGCTAAAAAAATGATTGAAGAGCTGGGAATTTTCACAGAAAGCCTATAGGCCATCCTAATAGCCATCCACCATCCTAACCCTCCATCTGACACCTGCACCACCTCATTTCCAATTAGTTCTTTCCTTCTAGCAAATAAAACACAAAAACCTGTTTCTCAAAACAAAAAAAATAAAATAAAATTCGAGGAAATAAAAAACAACTCACCTACAGCCTACCAGATGCTTCTCCATTACCATCAGATTCTTCAAGAAGCCTCCTCACAGCCCCTACTTAAGCCTTAGCTAAAAATTTTAGCGGGAGAAGCAGCTATAAGGGCTCCTATAGCAAGTGATCCCCTTAAAAATCAAGCCCCAACAGCAGAATAGGTGCAACCAGAGGTATGCAGAAGATGTCTGAAGCAAGATCCAACAAAGAAGCACCTATACAAAGCAACTAAGCCACATATCAAGAAGCCACAACCATATGGCAGCAGGAATACGGATATGCAGCACCAGAGTTTGAGCATGTAGTAGTAGCAAAGCCACGCAACACTGTAGCACGAACATTTCGAATTGCAGGTAAGTGTTAAACCCGTTCCTCTATTACATCTGTATGATTCAAAACTGCATAAATGAATGGAATGGTTGGGATTAAACCAGAAAGGTGGCCAGTTAACTGGCCACCCTCATCCAGTTCGATCGTGCTCATCCGGAGATCACATTGCACGTGTGTCTATTCAACTCACGAAAAAATATAAAAAGATAGGTAGTGGTGGATGTTTTGAACTCCAGCGCCAGTGATGGGAAGTGATTGTGGGAAGAAAGCATAAAGTCTCATGATGAAACTACAGTGGGGACCAACAGTCCAAATAATGGTAACGTACCCTTTTCGCCACCTCACCTCGTCGCTGGAAACCTCTCCCGTAAGCATAAGTACACTCTCTCGAGCTTATTCCCCACCTTTGTTTCCATTTTTATCATCGTGCCCTCGACTGCAGTGAACTCCCTACCACCTCTAAAGCCTCGAAACCATCGCTCTTTGTCATTTTCAGAACTCTTCCACTTAGCGGGTTCTACAAGAACACTATCAGATTCTGCAGGAGCAGTAACAGGTCCTACAAGAGCCTTTTCTATAGGAGAAACGGTGAGCAGTCTTGCAGAAGAAAAAATGGGTTTTTCATTCAAATTCGGGCTTGAAGAGGTAAGCTCGGTGCAAACCCACTTTGTATTTTCATATATATGAGGGGTGATGTGATTTTAAGAAAGAATTGAGCTTGAAAAGGAAGAGGAATTGCATTCAAAAGCTCTGCCTACTTCTTAAGAAAAAACACAGTTTTTGTCTGTTCTCTGTTTCTGAAGTATTGCCTCCTTCTCCACCTTGGTACTCACATATACGAGGAGTGATGCAATTTTAAGGAGAATTAAGCCAAAAAGAAAGAGAAATTGCATTAAAAAGTCTGTCTGTTTCTTAAAGAAAAATACATTTCTTTTTCCTCTGTTTCCTGGTTTTTGAAAAATGTTGTCTCCTTATCCACCCGAGGCATTCCGAAGAGTCTAAACATAATGACAGGAGGATTTATGTGGAAGTAACCTCTAAACTCAACCAGGCTACATGAACACCCCGAGGTAGTAGCCCTTTTTACGACAGCCAATTGGATGCCATTCTTTGAAAAAATTCGTGGGTATGATGAAGAAGTAATGCAGGATTTTTCCCTGTCCTTGATACCTCACTCAAAAACCCATGCCACTGTTAGTTTCAGGGGTCTCACCATGCAAAATCACCCAAGAGTTCATCAGTAGGGTTACCAGTCTCCCACTTGGACTACCCTGGAGCAAGGAGGAAAAACCACTGGGTTAAGTTGCCAAGAAAACCTTCTTCCATCTAGATGAGCACCCTGTAGAGGACAAAAATGGCATTAGGAGAACAAGCATACCTTACCCTTGGGATGAGGTCAGTTATCAGATTATCAAATACATATCCAGTGAAGGAAGGTAAAACATAGTTTATGGGTACCATTTCAGACTTTTGCATGAGTTAATATATGACATGGATCTTCCTGCACCCCAAAAACTTAGTGTTCCCTATTTTCTCCTCCAGTCTCTAATAGATTCCAACATCAAATTGAAGGCAGGAGTTCCAGACCAATTGGCTCACTATGGGCTAATTAAACTTCTGGTGGAAGAGGCCCTCCACACCTTCACAATACCCATAGCCTAGGAGATTTTTAGAAATATGACAAGGGAAGATGATGTAAAAGCCCTCACATATGACCTCAGTCCATCTGAAAGTGAGGGAGAAGAACAAAAAGGGGAATATGAGGAGGAAACCAAAGAAGAGGAAGAGAAAACAAAAACAGAGAAAGAGGAGCCTGAAATAGGGAAGGAAGAAACCCAAACAGAGGAAGAAAAACATGAAACAGATAAGGATAAGACCACAACAGAGAAGAAGAAGCAACCTAGGACAGGAGGAAAAAGGACTAAAACAGAAAGGAAAAAGACTAAATCAGTGAAGACAAAGACTACAGCAGAGAGGGCAGAAACTAAACAAGAAGAGGATGAAATTAAAACAGGGATAGAAGAAACAAAACCTGCAGAGGAAGAAAAGACAAAAGAAAAAGAAACAGAAGCAAAGAAGGTAGAAGTGTCTCCTGAAACACTGGAAAGGGAGGCAACACCTATTCTTGCTGCACTCAGCACCCCAGTTAATCCCAAACCAAAGAGAAAAAGGAAACCATCCATGTATGTTGAAAATGCAACAAGATGATGGAGCTTAGTGAAAAGAAGTTGCCTTCACTAAGTGGTCTCGCAGGCTATTTTTGGCGCAAAGTCTATTTTTAGACTATGTCTATTTTTAGACATATGGATCATGGTTTATGAGTTGCAGGATGCTATTTGTGGATGATTGGTAATGTTGGTAAAAATAGATGGACCTCTATTTTTAGACATATGGGCGGAGTCTATTTTTAGACTGCTAGTCCAAAAATAGAACAGTCGAATATTATTAGCTCTTAATAATATTTGGACTATAAACATTATCTTATCCTCTTGCAGCATTTCAGTTCGAGCTACAGATGTGGCACATGCAAATGCCAGAAGGAAATACGCTTTTCCTATGGGTTAGTTGAGCTATTGCATGATGGACTTCAGTTAGAACTCAAGTGCTTGAGTTTGGTGGAGTTGTGTTCAGTTTGACTTAGTTGAACTAGTTTTATTTAGTCTAACTTCCAAATACGCTAGTGATGAGTGGTGTGAATTAATTATTAATTAATTCACTAATTATTAACTCATAAATCAACTAAAGAATACATCATTTAACTCAGTGCATGGAC
>APFE030552149.1:8701-48958 GCA_000404065.3 Pinus taeda | reverse complement strand
ATTGTGGGTGCTGCACGGGCAATGTTGCATGATCAGGGCCTGCCCCTTCACTTGTGGGTGGAAGCATGCAATACAACAATTTATGTGTAGAACCGTTGTCCTCATAGGATACTTGGCATGAGTACACCTGAGGAGACTTATTCTGGTAAGAAGCCTGATCTTTCTCAATTGAGGATTTTTGGTGCTAACGTTTACATGCATGTGACGAAGGATGCCAGAAAGAAGTTGGAGCCGACTGCAGAGGTTGGGATATTTGTGGGGTACACTGATACGCCCCACAACTATCGTGTGTATTTGCCAGACATTGGTAAAACTGTTGTGCGACGGGATATAAAATTTCAGGAGGAGAAAGCCATGAAGTGTTCGCTTGAGAGGGAGCTACACTTGCATGCAGATGAGGAGCTATTAGTTCCTAAGGATGAGCTTCAGGACGTGGATCAGCCACAGGACGAGGTTCATGGAGTGGAAGAGACCACTCATGCAGCGCCAACCATCAGAGGGCAAAAGCGCTTGACAGAAGCTGAGCCACTGGCTCAAGATGCAGAGAAAGTTGTAGGACCACCTACAGCCCAACGTAGACAGAGACAGTCACCTGATCGGTACATTGGATACATGGCTCTTATGAGCAAGTGTGTTGTGACTGAGCATCCTCTTTCGAGGAAGCTGTGGAGGATCCCGCATGGGTAGACGCCATGGTGGAAGAGTATGATTCTATTGTCAGAAACAGTGCATGGGAGATTGTTCCTAGACCGGAAGGGAAATCAGTGGTGGGTTCGAGATGGATCTACAAAGTTAAGCAGGCAGCTGACGGGAGTGTGGAGAAGTACAAGGCAAGATTTGTTGCCCGAGGCTTTTCACAGATTGAGGGGATCGATTATGAGGAGACCTTTGCACATGTCGCAAGGTATTCTTCGATATGGACGATTCTTGCTCTCTCAGCGCAGATGGGATGGCACATTCATCAGATGGATGTGAAGACTGCGTTCCTTAACGGAGTCATTGAGGAGGAGGTGTACATTGAGTAACCTGAAGGCTTTGAAGTCTTCAGCAGCGAGTCACATGTGTGCAGGCTCAAGAGAGCGCTGTATGGGTTGAAGCAAGCACCACGTGCTTGGTACACACAAATATACAGCTATTTCACAGGACTTGGATTCTCCAAGAGCGAGGCGGATCCTAACCTATACCAGATTGTGGTGGAGGGTAAGTTGCTTATCATTGTACTATATGTTGATGATTTGATTCTAACAGGTGATGAGCTGTTGATACTGTCATGCAAGAAGGATTTTGCTACAGAGTTTGAGATGAAGGACTTGGGCCTCCTTCACTATTTCCTAGGATTGGAAATATGGCAGCACAGTGGTGGACTGTTTGTTTCTCAGGGCAAGTATGCTCGAGAGATACTGGAGAAGTTCAACATGCATGGCTGCAAGCTTGTTGATACTCCTCTTCCTGGAGGTTGGAGGAAGGAGGATGCCACTTCGAAGAAGTGGATGCCACTGTTTATCGACAGTTGGTGGGGTCGCTGATGTATTTGGTCAATACACGACCTGATATATGCTATGCAGTTAACTAGATTTCACAAGCTATGGTTAAGCCTACCAAGCTCTTCTGGAAGGCGGGCAAGCATGTATTGCGCTACTTGAGAGGCACATCGGGATATGGTTTGTGGTACAGACAGGAGGATGAGGTGAAGCTATTTGGCTTCACGGATGAGATTGGGCAGGGAGCCCAACGGACGACATCAGGTACCATCATATCAGAGATTGTGTGCAGCGGAGGATCATGTTACTTTCGTACATTCCAACGGAGGATCAGAATGCTGATATTCTGACGAAGGCTCTCACCAGGAGCAAATTCGAGTACCACCGAGGCAGGATAGGGGTTGCTGATAATCCATATCTTGTCGAGAGGGAGTGTTGAGATTGCAACAAGATGATGGAGCTTAGTGAAAAGAGTCGCCTTCCCTAAGTGGGCCCGCAGGCTATTTTTGGCGCAAGTCTATTTTTAGACTATGTCTATTTTTAGACATATGGATCATGGTCTATGAGTTGCAGGATGCTATTTGTGGATGATTGTCATGTTGGTAAAAATAGATGGACTTCTATTTTTAGACATATGGGCGGAGTCTATTTTTAGACTGCCAGACTAAAAATAGAAAAGTCAAATATTATTATCTCACAATAATATTTGGACTATAAAATCTTATCCTCTTGCGGCACTTCAGTTCGAGCTACGGATGTGGCACATGCAACTACCAGAAGGAAATACACTTTTCTTATGGGGTAGTTGAGCTATTGCATGAAGGACTTCAGTTAGAACTCAAGTGATTGAGTTTGGTGGAGTTGATTGAGGAGTTGATGGAGTTGTGTTCAGTTTGACTTAGTTGAACTAGTTGTATTTAGTCTAAATAACAAATACACTAGTGATGAGTGGTGTGAATTAGTTATTAATTAATTCACTAATTATTAAATCATAAATCAACTGAGGAATACATCAGTTAACTCAGTGCATGGACAATTCAGTGGAGGCAAGTGTTAGAGGTGAGTGAAAGAGCAAGACAGCTGTCCGTTGTGACTATAGTTGTGCATGAGATTTTCACATGAATGGATTGAGATTGCCAATGAGGATTGCGTAGTGTAACACAAGGGAAATACAAGTTTGGATCAGCCATTCTCATCTATTCTCATGCAGGATTGCGCAGTGGAGGCAGGCAAGCAGCAGAGGAGATTTGAACCCGTGATTGATTCAGATCTGAGCTAGTTTGTGTGTAACAGGTGGAGATAGTACTGAGTACTTGTGAGGAGTATTGTACTATGTATTGTTACATTTTCTCAATCAATATAATACACAGATAGTTGGGGGTTTTCAGTTGTATGCTTTCCCCAGGTACATACTGTGTTGATATGTGTGATTGATGTTTCAATGTGCACATGCGATTGTTTCTGATTTCGCAAAATTGATGATCAATAGTAGAGGAGGTTATGTATTATGCATGCATTCCACAAATAGTGTATAATCAGGATAATCTCTGTGAATAAGTGTTATATTATTCAAAATTTCTACATTTCAAGGCTAAAAAAAGCACCAGGATAATAATAGGGAAGCCACAACCACCCTCAAAAGAACTAATCACCATTGAAGATTCTCCTATTGCCAAAAAGGAGGAATCTCCATCCAGAACCCCCACCACCTGTGAATGAGGAAGCCCTAGATCTTCCACTTGGAGGGAAAGGATAATACTACAGGACTCCAAAACTGTCCTATAGGAGGCGTAGACCGCTCTATAGGAGACCTTGACAAAGCTATAGGAGACTGAGAAACTTGAGAAAAGGGAAGAAGAGCAGACCAAGGGGAAGGATGAAACAACAGGGATACCAAAACTTGACCCACAACCTAGTTTAGGCTCTTATTACAACCTTCTGGAAGGAGGGAAAATCATTCCACAAATGTTTGCAGTCCCTCTTTTACTTGAGCTGGATAAAGAAAGAGCAAGGAGCCACATATGGATGCAAATTGCAAAGTCCAAAGGGGTGGAAGACATTGGTGACATGGAGAGCAAGCTTAGAGAGATGGGAGAGAGTTGGCCATTGTAAAACATGCAGAAGCAATAAAAATATCTCACTTGGAAGTAGAGAATGAAATGTTAAAAAAATAGCTACAAGAAAGGGGAACCCCGGTAGAAACTAAAATGTTAAGAAAATAGCTACAAGAAAGGGACACCCAAGTAGAGACTGAAATGTTGAGAAAATAGCTGCAAGAAAGGGAAACCCAGTTATCATGCATGGCCAGCTGGGCTATGGAGGCACTTCAGTTTAGGCAGCCAACCAAATCATATGGAGTATACCTCAAAGATCAGTGGCTCTAGTTCTAGATCAAGACTTTGGCTTAGAGAGGCACCATATCTTTTCAGGATTATGGATAATTCATGGATCTATGTGACCACAGTTCAGTAGCAGACAAGGTGAAGTTGGTAGAGTTTTATTTACATAACATGGCCCTTACTGATATGAACCTATGGGACCCCAACGTTGGGTTAGGAGACTTACAGTTGATGGCCATGACATCTTGGATGAGTCATGAGGAGAAAAGGGTAACAGAAATCAAGAAGTCAATGGCAAAAGAGCTAACTGAACCCTTAATGATCCAAGCTGAACCAGGAGACCCCATGGCTCTCATCAATGCCCACCAACACCTTGCAGAAAATCCTCAAAGTGTCCCTAAGTATATCAATGAGCAGACCCAGGCTATTGCACATTTTGAGGACCTGGAGAGACTGTTTGGAGATGACTGCATTAATTCCTGCATGAGAAGGTGGAACACATTGCCACACAGCCTATAGATCAGGGAGTATCACTCCCTAAATAGGATGAGAGAAGCCTTGAGGAGACTGCCACTGTATAAGCACTCTATGCAATGTTTGAAGGCCAATTGGATTGGCTTCAAATTCAGTCCTCTACTACTGCTATGACTATTGGAAGGTGTAAAAGAAGCATAAGAACAAAAAAAATGGGAAGAGTTGGATAGAAAGGCAGGATTCCATGATAAGGAGGAGGATATCACATCAAAATCATGGGATGTCAGGGAATCCATCAAGGCCATCAAGGATGAGGAGATAGACTAGTTGCTCAGAGGATGAGCAACCCATTTAGTAGGGGGGTGATGATGAGCCCCAAAAATGGGTAATTATATGGGCTCATTTGGCCTCCTAACTTAGCTTAATCCACCATTCTCATTAGTTTATTGCATGTTTTTTATTATATTTATGCTAATAGAGTGAATTGGGTTAGTCATTATGCCATGAAGTCTAATGTGTTCTTTATGCAGATTTTTGGTCAATTTTGAGACAAAGTCAAAGGATTAATGAGAATTTGGTAGCCAATATTTGAGGAAAACAAGGGAGAGGATTTGTAGGAGGGTTTCCCCCTCATTTATGACTCCCTACCTTGAATCCTCCTTCAAGAAACTTGGAGCACAAGCAACCACATCAATGCATCAAAGGGGCAGCCGAGCAAGTGAAGAAGAACTGTTGTCTACCTCTAGTCTTGGGAGCCAAGCCTCCTTGATTTTAGGAGAGTTATTGGAGGCTCCAGTTGTATAAATAGGAGTGCTTAGGTGATCAATATTTTAGTTTGTTGTTAGTCAAATTTTCACACTTTTGTTGCAGTTCTTGCTCAGCTCATTTTCGAGCTTACTCTTGTGATAGTTTATGTAATGTGACTATTATTTTTTATCATGGAGATCAAATATTTTTTGAGCCAGCAATGATTTATTTTAGAGGGCTAAAGCTCTTGGGTTAGGGCCCAACCCAAGCTTCTCAGCACCTCTTGCTTTGTACTTATATGTTTCTGCTTCAGTTCATGAATTAATTTCTATTAGATAGATTCATTTTCTCTTGGTTAGAATAGGTTGCTTTTGTCGGTTTACATAGTTGTTTCCATTTTAGTTGCTGAAGTAAGTTAAATAGTGGTAAGATAAAGATACAAAAAGGCCATCAATAGATGCTGACCTCCTTTCCTCCTTTAGGGACTATGAATTGAGTTCATGATCTGCTTGCTGCCACTAAAAACATAGTTTTCTTTCCCCATGCAATTTCTAGTGTTATAGTGATTCAGAGGTTAATGTTTTGTTTTAGGTCCATTTTTCCATGCTCATTTATGTTTCTTCAATAGGTCTCTTTACATGCTTTCCTATTCGTATAACATTGTTCAACATTTTAATCTTCTAGGTCGGAATTTAGGTTAACATAAGAGATAGTTCTGTTCTTTTGGTACAGCTAGTTCTTTTCTTGCTCAATTTCAGTATTTTGAATTGTAGCTCTCTTACAACTCACCTCTTCTCATAATACATAAATAAAGAATCCATCATATTCTCTTTCCTCACAGGTTTCACAAGTCATTCACAACCCTTCACGAATCTGCCCTAATTTCTACATTTTCCTCATAAGCTTTCCTCTTACCTCTTGGACAAATCCAACCATCATCTTCTTTCATAATCACCCTTGATGAGCTTCAGACACCTTGACACCTCCCTATAATATTCAGCTACCCTTTCCCACCATTTTTCCACCTTTAAAACCTCTAAAAATAGCTCTCAGCATCCTCCTGTAGATCCCCTATAGCCCCTTGTAGAATTACCTGAAGGTGACTTTTTGAAGTCTGGTTGTAGAGAAAGTCTCCAGAAGGTTACCAGAGGCTTCTTAGGACTCTCCCACACCTTCCTACACCTCTGAAAACCACAAGGCCGCCTTCCATCGCCACCAAATCTCTGCCACAACCACAAACAAATAAATTACAAGCATTACAATTTCACATAAAACACACAAAAACCCAAAAAGATGTTTTTTTCTCATTTCCTTCCATAAGTAGCTTGAATGGATGTAATTTACTTCCTCAGTAGTCAATAGGAGATAGATCCTTCTCATTTAATCCTCACTCATTCAAATATTCCTCCATAAAATCACACTAGCTCGGAGTTGCAAGCAGCCAAGTCAAGAAGATCAAAAGGCAGTTGAGCTAGTGACAATTAAGAGCTAGTTCATATTGAGTTTGGGAGCCAAGCCTTCCTAGATTTAAGGAAGTCATTGGAGACTTAAATTAGATAAATAAGGAGGCCTAGAGCCTCATTAGAATTCAGATTTTTTATGTAATAGAACTAAGCATTTTCGAGTTCAAGACTTGTGGAAGACATTGTTATGTAATTTTTCTGATATGATAATGAGAATGAGCATTTCCTTGATCCAGCACTAAGTTGAATCAAAGGGCTAAATCTCTTGGGTTAGGTCCCAACCCTAGTAGAAAAGGCTCCTCTTCTTGTACTTGAATGCTTAGTTGATTTCATAGATTAATGGTTGAATTGGTTTTAACATTATTTCAATGCAAGTAGTTGTGAATTTGATTAGTTTGCTTCCATTTGTGCATTGCTTTAGCAGTAGCTTAGAAAGATAAAGGAATACCAAAAATATGATAGTAGGTAGGTTTTTCCTCACTCCTCCCTTCAGGGACCATGATTTGAGGAAAGAACTCATATGGAGGCCCAAAAAGAAAAATTTTGATTTCTTATGGAATTTAGGGTTTTCTGCTGCTTAGGCCATCATCTTGTCAGTTTTCAGGAATAGGATTCAATTGTCATTTTTGATATCTTCATCCTTGTATTAGATCTCATAGTGTTTCACATCATTATGAAAGTATTTCCATGCATAAACTAGGCAACTAGATAGTGAAATTATGTTTTCTCAAGTTGATCGAAAATATTTCTTATTTGACATGATTCATGGATAAATGCTAGTGATTGATGCAGTGCAAGAGTTTCAATAGTGTAGGAATATCTCATGACCAACAACCCCAACCTAACCTCATCTATCCATGATCAGCAAAAGCCACTAAGTCCCTCACCCAATTCATCATTCCATAAGACCAACTTTCCAGGTTTCTTGAGCAAATCCAACCATCTTACAAACTCTGTTTTGAGCTCTGAAGAATTCCTAGCCACTCCCTTGCCTTATTTATCCCACCATTCACCTTCCCTAAGCCCTACACCACCTTCCAAATCACTCTCATTTCTCTCGGCCGGATCCTGTAGGAATACAGGGGATCCTGTAGGATCATTAAGACATCCTGTAGTGGCCTTTTTGGAGGCCGAATTGTGGAAAAAGTGTCCAGGAAGATAGGAGAAGACCCCTACTTGCCTCCCAAGCCATATGACCTTTCACCACCATCTCTAACCCACCTACCACATCACCAAGAGGATTTAGTATTCATATTGTCACACAAAAAAGGACAAAAAGGAAAAAGAGTTATTGTGTTCATTTATTTCAAATTGCATGCCTAGGATAGTAGGATTACACACATGTTAACTTAGCATTATTTTGAGGCAAAGCCTCTTAGCAATTAGTTAGATGAGTGGTGTGTTTAAGAATTTGATTTCAGTCTTTCCTTACTACAGTAGACAATATTTCAGTTAGTGTAAATTTCCTCTTTCCTCATTGGTAATCAAGCCTCTTATGAATTAATAGAAGGATGGTGTGAGAAACCATAGTGGTCTATTGCTAGCTTAGCAGTGACAAAGAGTGGACCCATTGCATATGCTTGTGTATATAGCACTATCACCTCCAAGTTTGGATGAACCCCAGGTTGATAAAGTAAATTTGGTATCCCCAAGAGTTGCAACATTCTTGCTGCAATACTGGAGCTCATCACTTTTTGGCACCATTGTCGGGGAGGTGTCTAAGTAAGATGTGATTTATGCTTTCTTTCTGGCATTTCTTATCTTAGACATTCTGCTATTAGCTTCATTTCTGCAAAAGTAATTGTAAGTTGGTTTTCTTTCTTTTCTATTTGCAAGTAAGATTTGATTCAGCAGTTAGTCTCCATTCAGTTTGTTATTTCAATTCTGCAATTAGTCTCAAAGCTTGAAAAAAACCACAAAACAAAACAAAAACACTTCTTTCATGCCTCGTAGGAACATGGATAACTTAGGAAAATTTCTACCAAATACCACCACCTTTTTTGAACAACCAACCTTCCCTCTTCTTCATTAGCTACAAATTGGAGGACCCCTTAGGCAAACAACCAAAGATATTTGAAGTATGTGCAAGGGGAGAAGAAGAAGGAGAACCCATTCCAATTGACCTAATGCCTGAAAATAGAAATGACAGAGGAGATAGAGAAAGAATTGGGGGTGCCTTTCCCATCAGAGAAACTAATGGGGATACCAAGATGAAAAACATAAGCTCCTCTGCTCTTCCTCATTCCATGGCTTGACCTTTGAAGATCCAGATACTTTCTTGTTTGAGTTTACTATCATATGCAGAACTTATGATTACACCACTGATGAGCAGAAGTTGAAATTATTCCCATCCACTCTCAAGGACGCAACTCTATGCGGGTTCATGGGTTTACCTGGGGATAGCATCACAACCTGGGCTCAGATGCAGCAAGCCTTCAATAACAAGTACCGGGGCTACTGCAGGTTTGAAGACACTAAAGATGAAATTTTTAGGATGACCTTGGGGCATGATGACTTCCTAGAGGATTATGAAGAAAGATTCTAGCTTAGTTACAAAAAGGTGAGGTGCACACTTGATCCTGAGTCACTGAAGCTAGTCATCCTCCGAGGGGTAAGGGAAGATCTTTTGGATACCCTAAACCTACTAGCAGGAGGGGACATCTACTAGATACCCTATGAAGATATCAAGACTTCCTTTAGGAACCATTCTAGGGCAGCTAGGAAAAAGAGTAGGGGTATTCAACCAATGTCCAACTCATCCTCTTCCAACACATCCATAAAAGGTGAAATTGGAAATATGCTGGAAGATTTCAAGAGTGAAATGTTGTAAACCCTTGCCCTATAGATGGACATTATGCACATCAAGAGAAAGCAGGAGGAAGCAGAGAGAGCATTAGCCATATTTTGCCCTAGATGCACAAGGAGTCACCCTAGGAATGAATATCCATTAAACCTAATCGAAATCTGCTCAGTCTGTGAAGAAAACCACTCCATGGACAAGTGCCCTTCTCTACCTGGACTAAAAGCTGTGTATCTGGGAACTGAAGGGTGACTAAACAACTCTGCTACATAAATCGAAGGAGACCCCATGGGCCATGGCCATACTAGTAGGGCATGTAAGGGTCATCCCATGCATGTTACAGCCCTAACCATAACACATCCATTCCCTCTTGGGTCCCCCCTGCTCATCCCTCCTAGTCTACACATCTTCCTTGGTATTTTGCACCTTAGTACCATTCCCAGCCGACCAGCCAGCCATTTCAACCATATACTTTGCCAGAGCCTCAGTGGAATGCACCATCCCATGGGTGGAGGCCCCCATACAATAATGCTAAAGCTTTATTTCCTTCAGCTCCTACTCAACCACAGATTTTACACCCTACTCCACCTAAACAAACTTATATGCTTGCCCAGCCAAATCTGAACCCGAACAACAGACAGGCACAACAAGTATACAGAGACATCCTATCCTCCTTATGTTGTGGATATTTAGGAAATCAACCTAAGGTCTGGGAGAGTACTCCCTAACAACCAACCTCCATATCCATCTAGGAAGAGCAAGAAGAAGAGAGAGGAAAGCATGCCTAGAGTGAATCCACCACCCTTTCCTAAAAGATTAACTCATCTAGTCCAGCCTACCCTAGAAGAGAATGAACTTCTGGATGAATTGAAATTTTTTTGTCAAAATTCCACTTCCCCAAGCCATCAAGGATGTACATATTTACAACGAATTGATTATAGATAAGTGATTCAAACATCGAGGGAGGTGAACAAGGGACACCCCTACCATTAATGTCATTGGACAGTTGTCCGACTTAATGCTGGGGCAGGTAATTTGCCCAAAGTATTTGGACCGTGGAAGCCATGTAGTAGATGTGCACATCAATGGCACCATTGTCCCACACACTTTGATTGATCTTGCGGCTGCCATTAATGTAATGACTAAAAACACCATGCTCATGCTGAATCTCTAGGGTTCATTAAGAAAGACCACAACAGTCTTACAACTTGCAGACCATTCCATAGTATCCCCTGAGGGGATTGTTGAGGATGTGATGGTATCCATTGACTCCTGGGAGTATCCTACAAACTTCCTAGTTCTCCAGCCTAAGGCCAAGCTTAGTGGTTATCCTCTCATACTTGGTAGGCCTTGGTTAGCCACAGTCAATGCCTAGATCAGTTGTAGGACTGGAAATATGACTATAAAAAATGAGAATCTATCCAAGTAGCTAGTCTTGTACCCTCCTGCTCAGCCATCTCTAGATCATGACTTACCTTTATGGGTAGAAGAGGAGAAAGAAGATTAAATCTACTCAGCCCAACTCTATACCCTAGAAATTGCCATGGGAGGAGGACAACCAGATGAACATGATTTGATTGAACACATACTCCAAAGTCCTTAGAGGAATTAGTAAAGGAAACCAAGAGAAACCATCAGACTGACATATTCTTAGTTGATTCAAACCTTACTTGTGTCAAAACAATAGAATTCGGCCCTGAAAGAACCTTGAAAATCAACCCCTCTCTTTCTGTACACCAAGAAGAAAAGTTGTGCAACATGCTAAGGGAACATCTGGATTCCTTTTCTTGGAGTTACAAGGAAATGAAGGGAGTTCACCCCTTAGAGTGTATTCACCACATTTATATCAAAGAAGGTTGAAAACCAGCCCGACAACCCCAAAGGAGAATGAATCCATCTCTCAAGGATATAGTCCAAGAAGAACTACAAAAGCTAATGGATGAAGGATTCATTTAACCTATCTCGGACAGTGAGTGGCTTTCTCCTTTGGTGTTGGTTCCAAAGAAAAATTGGAAGTGAAGGATTTATGTCAATTACAGAGAGTTAAACAAAGCAACAAAGAGGGACCATTTCCCTCTACCTTTCATTGACCAAGTGTTAGATTGCCTGGAAGGGAAGACATTTTTTTCTTTCCTAAATGGGTTCAATGGGTACAATCAAATCCATTTAGCTTAGAGGACCAGGATAAAACCACGTTCACCTATCCTTGGGGTACTTTCACTTATAGGGTCCTTCCTTTTAGCCTATGCAATGCCCTTGCCACTTTCCGGAGGGCAATCTTGAGTATCTTTGTCGAGCTAGTCCATGATGCAACAAAAATTTATATGGATGATTTTACACCCTATGGGTGTGATTTCCAGGAGGATCGTCCAACTTGGGTAAGGCGCTAAACAAATGCATTGAAATGAACTTGTCCCTTAGTCCCAAAAAATGTGAGTTCTTGATGACTGCAGGGACTGTTCTATGTCATTCAATATCCCAGGGTGGACTACAGGTGGACCCAAATAAGATAGCCATCATCAAAAGGGTCCCACCTCCGCAAAAATAGAGGGATGTTAGAAGTTTTCTAGGTTTATCTAGGTACTATAGGATATTTATAAAAGACTTCAGCAAGGTAGCTTCTCCTTTATTTGGGTTATTGGACAAAGACTCTAATTTTTATGATTAGAAAGTTGTCAAGAGGCTTTGGACACCCTAAAGGACAAGTTGACCACTCCACCTATTCTTCAAGGCCTAAATTGGGGCCTTCCTTTCCATATACATGCTGATTCCTCTCACAAAGCCATAGGAGTATCTCTAAGCCAGATAGATAACAAGTTACCTTATGTCATTTACTTCATCAGTAAGAATCTGTCAAAAGCTTAACTGAACTATACAGTGACTGAAAAGGAGCTCTTAGTTGTTGTGAATTCATTGAAAAAATTTAGGCATTAAATTATAGGTTACAAAACATTTGTGCATACTAACCATGCTGCAATTAAATACTTGATGAATAAACCTGATTTAAATGCCTAAATTATTAGATGGTTACTTTTATTACAACAGTTTGATGTAACTATTATTTATAAGTCTGGAAAGGAGAATGTTGTTGTAGATTTTTTATCCAGATTGACTTTGACTGCAAGGTAGGAAGGAATGGTTGATGATTAGTTACCAAATGAACACTTATTCGCCATTTCAGTTCTCTCTCCATGGTTCGCTAACATAGAAATTTACCTAGTGTCTGCATAGTTTCCATCAAATTTTTCCTTCAAAGAGAAAAGAAATATTGTGAGGAAGAGTGCCCCATTCACTTGGACTAGGGGCAACCTCTTCAAACTAGGCCTAGATCAAATTCTGAGAAGATGTGTCAGGGAGGAGGAAGTCTTTAACATCCTCCTGACCTATCATGATGGGGCTTGTGGAGGTCACTTTGTAGCCACAAGGATAACATTCAAGGTGCTACAAGCTGGTTATTACTAGCCCACTCTTCACCAGTATGTGAAGAGATATACTTGTGAGTGTGATCAGTGCCAAAGTATGGGGAAACCTACCCCAAGGGATGAAATGCCTCTAAAAACTCAAGTGACTTTCAAGCCATTTGACAAGTGGGGCATGGATTTCATTGGATGCATTGACCCTCCATCCATGAAAAAACAATACATCACTGTGTTACTAACTATTTAACCAAGTGGGCTAAAGCCAAGGCCATCAAAGAAGAAACAGAGGAGAAAGTGGTTGAGTTATTAAGGGAAAATGTATTTTATAAGTTTGGGTACCCTAGAGAACTGGTCATTGATCAAGGCAGCTAGTTTAGATCTTACATGATTGAAAAGTTGTTAATCCAGCACAAGATCAAGCATAGAACATCTACTCCTTATCACCCACAAGATAATGGGCAAGTGGAGGTAACCAACAAAGTGCTGGAAGGAATTCTAACCAAAGTGATTAGCAGCAGCAGAAAGGACTAGGAAGATAGATTAATTGAGGCCACTTGGGCCTACAATACCACTTGGAAGACCACCACTGGATTCACTCCTTATGAACTAGTCTATGGGAATAAGGCCATGTTGTCCATTGAATTTGAATACAACACCTTAAGAATGGCAGTACAACTAGATCTAGATATCACCAGGGCACAACAAGAGAGATTGCTCCAGCTAAATGGGTTAGATGAGTTTAGGATGCAGGCCCTCTTGCACACAGAGGTGACTCAAGTTCAAAGGAAGATTTGGCATGAAAATAACATAAACGACAACAATTTCAAGAAGGAGATTGGGATTTGTTGTATGATACCATATACAAGGATTTTAAAGGCAAGTTAAGGACTATATGGTTAGGGCCTTATGTCATAGAAAAATGTCATGATAATGGCTCAATATAGGTAAGAACCATGGATGGAAAGGCTATTCCTTTACTTGTCAATGGGTACAAATTAAAGGTCTACAAGAAGCCCTTGTCAAAGCAGGAATTCATCAATGGCATCAACAAGATAGTCATGGTTGTGGATAAAGTCTTAGCTTCTACCCCATCAAATCCCTGAAAAAGAAAAAAGAAAAAATAATAAAGAGACTCAGGTGAAACCTCCATGAGGCACCTAAGTCCCACTGTTGGGTTGAAAACCTCTTGAGGCGGCCTAATGGTGCTGAAAAAAAGAAAAAGAAAAAGAAAAAGATCTCTAGTTGAAAACCTCTTTTGAGGCATCGAGGGCAAGAAACTAGGATGAAAACCTCATGGAGGTAGACTAATTGTTAAAAAAAAAAAAACAAAAAACAAATAATAAAAAAGGAGAGAAAAGAAAATTTTGAAAATGTTGTTTGCAGGTCAACAAGAGGAGGATCAGAGCAACTAGAGAGGAGCAAAAGGACCTATCCAATTCATATTTTCATTCCTCCATCCCATATTCTTCATTATCCCATCAATCCCTCCATTTATGAACTCCTCTAGCTCAGTTTACATAGGCTCTATGTTTTCTATAGGATTCCCTGTAATCCTACAAGATTTCCTGAAAACCTACAGGAGTTTCCTGTAGGAATTATGGTGGCTTGGGAATCCCAAGAAAAGTGACCCTAATGCAAGGGGATGACCAGATTGTGTCAAAAATAAAATGTTTACTCCACCAACTCATCACAATGCCTCTCACCACCATGTTACCCCTGCATTCATCCAATAAATCAGTTCCAAAAAGATTACAGTTTTCAAAGAAGAAAAAAACAAATAGAAGAGGGTGAGAATAGACGACAAGGGGGGAATACTTGAAGGCTATAACTCTCACCTACCAATCACTAGAGCCCTTCCCTACCCATGAAAACAATCCTTATGCTCCAGAAGTGAAACAAATAATGAAAATTTATGGGAGAGGCAGCTACAAGACATCCTATAGATTTACTGTAGGAAATCCTGTAGCAGCCTATCCCATAAAAGGAAATTTCACAAGGTTGTAGTCATCTTCAGCATAGAGATCCCAATGTCAAAGGATGCTCCTCCAGAGCTAAGGAGAAACAAAAAGATTATCAACATCACTCTCCAATACCTGCACATCAAAGGAAACAAGCATCAAAAGAGGGAAATACAAAAAAATATGAAACAAATACACAACACATGGACATCATTCTTTAACAAGCAGCAACATCAAAGCATCTTATGGACATGTATGTCATCTTGCTTATGCTCTCTTGTTAGCACGATATGATAAAAAATGTAGGATTATGAAAGAGTTGGTTTTATAAGCAAAGGTGGCCAGTTAACTTGGCCACCTTCGGCTAGTCAATGAAGAGAAAACTGTTAGACCACTCCACACGTGGCAGCATTCAAATCAGAGGAAAAAGGATATAAGGCCAAAAATGGTTAAATTACGGATGATCGAAGTGGGAGATGATTACGAGGTAAGGAGGAATGATGGAGTGATAGTGGGACCAATAGTCCAAAAATTGGTGCTCGTACTTAGGTAGATAGCACACCATCCCACACGGTAACCCATATGAGGAAATCAAACACTAATTTCCATGCAAAGGAAGCATTCACAATCTTGAGGATTCATTGAAACAAGGTTTCTCTCGGCCTCTTGAAGCAATATCTACAGGAAATACAGTGAGCATTTTGCAGAGGCGGAGCACCGACAGGATCCTACAGGAAAACCTATAGGATCCTACAGGGAGACCTACAGGATACAGAGCAGTCATATACATGATTATTAGTGGGCATTTAGGGAGGAAAGATCAAAGGTTGTCCTCATCAGACAATGAGAAGTAGGAGCTATACCTTCCCATATTTTCCAGTTAAAAAATAAAATAAAATCCTCCATTTGGTTAAGGAAGTTGCAGTCTAGGGGAATTATATTGCATAGTTATCATTTAAATATCTCACCCACTATAATTCTCAATTTATACCCATACAAGCCTCCACAATTACCAAAGAAAAAATAACAGGGGGTTTTAACAAGAGGGAACCCAAAAACACAGCAAGAATTCATCATCACCCTCCTATAATAGAAAGTTTCACAAGGCACAATTGGATGGGTTTCTTTGAATGAATGAGAGGATATGATGATGAAGTGGCCAAAGACTTTTCTCTCTCACTCATAACCCTCGCTAGGACCCATGCCACTACTGTGGTGAAAGGCCTCTCGGTAGAAATCACTCCTGAAGTCATAAGTAGAATCGCCACACTTCCCTTAGGGTGGACTTGAATAAAAGAAGATAAGGGTAACAACACCCTTGCAAAGAAGAAACTATTTTTGGCAGGGGACGAGGCAATGGAGGACAAAAATGGGGTAAGAAGAGAAATCCTTCCATACCCTTGGAATGAAGTTAGCTACTACCTCATTAAATATATATCATGTGAAGGGAGATATAGTGTGGTGTATGGATACCATTTTAGGCTTCTCCAAGAACTGATATTTGGAGCAGACACACCTCCTCAAAATAGACTAACTATACCCTACTTTCTTCTTCAATCAATGATAGATATGAGCATCAAAGTGCCGAAAGGAAAACATAAACAACTAGCCGATTATGGGTTAATCAAACTTATCTTAGAAGATGTTCTCCAAAACCTAAGGCTCCCTATTACATGGAAAACTTTTAGAGACATGCAAGCAAAGGGAGAAATAAAATCTCTTGAATATGATAAAAGACCCACTACTAGTGAGAGTGATGAAGAGGAAACCGAGGAGGAACAAGAGGAAGAAAAGGAGGAGGAAAATGAAGAAGAGAGAGAAGAAGAAACAAAAGAAGAAACAGATGAAGAGAGTGGGGAACTGGAGGAAGAATAGTAAGAGAAAGGCAAGGATGAGAAGGAGAATGGACAAGAGGAAACATAACAAAAAGAATAACAAAGGTCTACAGTTCAAGAAAAAGAAGGGAAAGAATCACCAAGGGAATCCCTAGAACCCACTGAGAAAGAGGAAGCAACTGCTCTTATTGCCCTAAGTACACCTATCAAGTTAAAAGGGAAGAGATAGAGACAAACCCCATTGTACTTTAGGACAAGGATTAGGCAAGGAAGACCTCAAACATCCACCAAAATTCCTATTGTCATTGAAGACTCACCAAAGCAACAAGTGAAGATAGCTCCTCTTGAGAAAAATCAAGGAGAAGGATCATCACGACAAGCCTCTCCCAAATCTCCCATCACCTATGTTAGGAGGCCTATCACAAGGTATACCTCATCAAAGGGAAAAGGTCTCCTACAGGAGATATAGAAGGACCTATAGGAAGCGGAAGCCATCCTATAGGAAACTCTACTAAACCTACATGAAACTCAGAAAATGGACCAAGAAGGTATAACTCAACAAGAACAAACAACGAAGACCCAGAACTGAGAGAACCTATTCTTGAACCCAACCTCGACCCTTACTACAGGTTCATTGAAGGGGGTAGGGTCATACCACAAAAATTTTCCATCCCCTTATTATTTGAGCTTGAAAAAGAAAGGGCAAGAACACATAGGTGGATGCAAATTGCCAAATCTAAAGGAGTGGAGGATGTAGGCCACACTGAGGAGAAATTAAAGGAGATGGGTAGAGAAATGAGTAGCATAAGGGACAGATAAGCAATGATGAAAGCTCATTTGGAAGTAGAGAATGCATGGCTAAGGGGATAATTACAAGAAAGGGAAATCTAGTTGGCAGTTATGGCTCGTTTATCCTTAGAGGCAATCTAGCTCAGGATGCCAACAAAGTCTTATGCCTTGTATGTTAAGCCACAGTGGCTACAATTCCAAGTTAAGACTTTAGCACAGAGAAGCACTATGCCCTTCCAAGACTATAGACAATTCATTGATCTCTGTGATCAAAGCCACTGGAAGATAGATAAAGAATGTTTGAGTTTTACCTACACAACTTGGCCTTGAAATATTTGAATGTGTGGGACCCAAATTCAAAACTAGGGGACTTGCAATTGATGGCCTTAGCATCATGGATGAATCATGAGGAGGCAAGATCTACAGAGATGAAGAAGGTAATGACCAAAGAAGAGACAGAACCCCTCATGATAAGATCTGATAAATCTAACCCAATGGCTGTCATCAGTGCCCACAACCTGATTGCAAATGATCCTAAGCTTGAAACTAGGTACCGTCCTGCCCAAGAGCATGCAGTCACACACTTTGAAGACATGTTCAGGTTGTTAGGAGATGACATCATGAAAGCTTGCCAAAGGAGATGGAACACCTTGCCCTACAGCCTGAAAATCAAAGAATACCATTCTCCTCAAAGAATGAGAGAGGCACTAAACAAAACACCCATGTACAAGAAAGCTCTACAAAGACTCGAAGTCAATTGGATTGGCTTGAGACTCAGTCCGCCATTGGTCTTAGGAATGTTGGAAATAAGGAAAGAAGAGGAAGAAATAAAGTAGCAAGAATAAGTAGAGAGGAAGGTAGGATTTTATTCACAGGAAGAAGAAACTACTGCAGAAGCATGGGATGTTAGGGAGGCCACTAGAGCAATGAAGGACATGGATATAGATTGAGTTGCTCAAAGGATGAGCAACACTTTCAGTAAGGGGGTGATGATGAGCCTCATCATTGGGTAACTATATGGACCTTAATGCACCTCCAGGCTTATTAAAATCAACTCTTCTCATAATTCCTTACATATTTTAATCATATTTTGCTTAATGAGATGAGTAAAAGTAATATGTTATGTCTAGTGGTCTAATGTGCATTGATTGCAGGTTTTTGAGAGAAAATCATGGCAATTTTGGCTAATTAAGGGCAGAAGCTCGAATGAGACAAGGAGGAGAGATTGTATGAGATAGATCCTCATCATTTAATCCTCACTCATTCGAATATTCCTCCATCAAATCACACTAGCTAGGAGTTTCAATAGCTAGGAGTTTCAAGCAGCCAAGTCATGAAGATAAAAAGGCAGTTGAGTGAGTGACAGTTAAGAGCTAGTTCATCTTGAGTTTGGGAGCCAAGCCTCCCTAGATTTAAGGAAGTCGTTGGAGACTTCAATTGTATAAATAAGGAGGCCTAGAGCCTCATTAGGATTCATATTTTTTATGTAAGAGCATTAAGAATTTTCAAGTTCAAGACTTGTGGAAGACATTGTTATGTAATTTTTCTTATATGATAATGAGAATGAGCATTTCCTTGATCTAGCACTGAATTGACTTAGAGGGCTGAAGCTCTTGGGTTAGGGCCCAACCCTAGAAGCAAAGGATCCTCTTCTTGTACTTGTATGCTTAGTTGATTTCATAAAATAATGGTTTAATTGGTTTTAGCATTATTTCATTGCAAGTAGTTGTGAATTTGATTAGTTTATTTCCATTTGTGCATTTCTTTAGCAGTAGCTTAGAAAGATAAAGGAATACCAAAAATTTGATAGTAGGTAGGTTTGGCCTCACTCCTCCCTTCAGGGACCATGGTTTGAGGAAATAACTCCTATGCAACCCCAAAAACATAGAATTCTGATTTCTTATGGAATTTAGGGTTTTCTGCTACTTAGGCCAGCATCTTGTCAGTTTTCAGGAATATGATTCAATTGTCATTTATGATATCTTCAGCTTTGTATTAGATCTCATAGTGTTTCACATCATTCTGTAAGTATTTCCATGCATAAAATAACCAACTAGATAGTGAAATTATGTTTTCAATAGTGCAGGGAGATCTTATGACCAAAAACCCCAGCCAAACCTCATCCATCCATGATCACCAAAAGCCACTAAGTCTCTCACCCAATTCATCATTCAATAAGAACAACTTTGCAGGTTTGTTGAGAAAATCCAACCATCTTATAAACTCTATTTTGAGCTCTGAAGAAGTCCTAGCCACTCCCATGCCTTATTTCTCCCACCATTCACCTTCCCTAAGCCCTACACCACCTTCCAAATCGCTCATATTGCTCTTGATTGGATCCTGTAGGAATACAGGGGATCCTGTAGGACCATTAGGACATCTTGTAGGAAGCATTAGGACATCATGTAGGATGACCTGTAGTGGCCTATTTTGTAGCTGAATTGTGGAAAAACCATCCAGGAAGAGAGGAGAAGACCCCTACTTTCCTGCCAAGCCATATGACCTTTCACCACCATCTCTAACCCACCTGCGACACCACCAAGAGAATTTAGTATTCATATTTTCACACAAAAAAGGAGCAAAAGGAAAAGGAGTTATTATGTTCATTTATATGCATAGTAGTAGAATGTTTTGTTATTTCATATTGCATGCCTAGGATAGTAGGATTACACACATGTTAACTTAGCATTCTTTTGAAGCAAAGCCCCTGAGCAATTAGTTAGATGAGTGATGTGTTTAAGCATTTTATTTTAGTCTTTCTTTACTACAGTAGACAATATTTTAGTTAGTGTAGATTTCACCTTTCCTCATTAATAATCAAGCCTCTTTTGAATCAATAGAAGGCTAGTTTGAGAAACCATAGTTGTTTATCGTCAGCTTAGCAGTGACAAAGAGTGGACCCATCGCATATGCTTGTGTATACAACACTGTCACCTCCAAGCTTGTACGAACCCCAGGTTGATAAAGTAAAGTTGGTAGCCCCAAGAGTTGTAGCATTCTTTCTACAATACTGGTGCTCATCAAGGGGTACTAACCAGGCTCGCTGGCAGCGGATCCATGCTTGTGTTCCTATGTGACTCTACTGGGGTAGTGGAGCAACACCAAAGATGAAGCTAAGACTCTGACGACTATACTACCTGTGCATCATATAGCCCTCAACCCCAATCGAAACAACTACGTTGCCTTGGCTTGGAATGTGTGTCAATCTACTGTGAGCTTGGCAGATGCTACATCTTACAATCAGGCTAGTGTGAAACCAAGACGAACTGAGAATTGAACAATACTTCTGAAGGTGTTAGACTTGCTTATCATGAACAAGGTCCATTAGGAGAGTTGGAGTTCTACCAGTGTGTCGCCAAGTGTTGTAGTGGCCACAACCACCATCCAAAATTTTGCCTTAGCTTCGTTTTGGAGCCTCCCTACCAGCCACTCATAGCATGTTGTCTTGCTTCATCAAGCACACAAGATTTTGTGTTTTTCTTGCATAAAGACAACATGTCTGTCAAAGCTTGATACATTCCCCTCACAGGTTGTTCCTCCGGACTTGGTCTACGTGCAGGCTGAGAAACTCCCTCAAGAAATTGTGTAATTCTAGAGGGAAACTAACCTTCCCTCTAGAAATTGAGCAATTTCGTTTGGTAGCCTGTTGGGCTCCAAAATTGTGCAATTCTGCCAGTCAGGCTTCATCTAGAAAATTGTGCAATTCTTCCCATCAGGGCTACTTAGCCTAGGAATTGCGTAATCCTGGGTAGCAATCAGTTTCTCTACCCCAAAATTTCACAAATCTCCTGGGCATCCAACCCAGCTCCCATCTAGAAATGTGCATCTTCTCCCAGTAGTTGAGCAGACTCTTGCATGTCTAGCTGGGTTGACCAATTCCACCCGGGACTAAGGAAACTTGACTTGCATGCATGGCTTGCTTTTTCCCAAAATAGTGAAAGGCAACATGCAAAAAGAATTCTTTGAGTCAGGGAGCTATTTTTAGCAGCTGGAGGTTACATGCAAAGATTGTTTTAGAATCTTTCCTCCAAGTGTCGCTTTCTCCTATATTTGTGGCATGCACGTCATGAGCCTAAGCTGATTTATTTGACACACCAGAGCTCATTCTTTCACATCAATCTTGGAGCTCTAACGTCCCACAACACATCCAGGACTCTTCAACACATCCGGCTCAGCTATCCATGGGTAAGTGGTCTCAAATTGTCTTTTTAAGAATTTCTATCACTTTTTGTGTTTTCGCTTGTGTGAGTGTTGTTTGCTTGATTTCTAGAAATGTATATTTCTGCCCAGGAATTGTCCTTGAGGACTGCTTTGTGCATTTATGAGGGACAATGACTACTAGCCCAAAAAATTGCACAATGCAGTCACTGAGCCTGTAGTCATTGCCAGCTGGAATTGTGCATTGTGCAATTTTAGCAGTCAACATTCAACCTAGATTGCGAATTGCACAAATCTAGTAGCTAGTCAGCCTCTCCAAATAGTCCAGATTGCCTTTTGCACAAGTATGGCAGCCACTCTCCCAGCCTTCTAGAAGAAATTATGCAATCTTTGCCTATCATCCCCAGGTATGTGTTATGTCACTCCCCGAATTTTCTTTGGTTTTTGCTGACAAATTTCTTGCCATGCATGTTGCTTTGTCTCCAGATATTTCAGGTGTTCATCCACCTCTTAGTAGTACAAGATCAATGGCCTCCAAGAGAGTAGTATCAAAGGACACTGACGGAACTACAACTGGAGCACAGTTGAACGGGTGTCCGCATGTCTACCGATCTATGAAGATACCAAGTTGTTTCTAGACAAGGACATCAAGCTAAAATGGCAAGAGGTCAATGAAGCATTTGCAGGCACTTTTGGGGAAGACCTCGAAGACCTCTAGGTGTATGTGAATATTAACAAGTTTAGCTTGTACTGGATTACATGCAAATACTCCGTGTTCCCATACGCGGACATGATACATTGGATCGTCTCGTACACTGATCTCGATATGATGACTTTGAGTAGTGTCAACAAGACGAAGCTTGCAAACTTTTGGGCATAGGATTATGATGAGATGTATCAGATGTCAGAGCCTATGAATATCATGGAGACTCCCTTCAGCTTACCCAGTAGCAATGCCAACTCCAAATACATTCTAAAGAACTGGGTAAAGGAGCTGACTATATTCAGGATGAAACCCAACTAGATCTACAAGACAAATATACTACAGAAGGAGTATCAATACTTGGTCATATTTTCATGTCGACTGTATGGCCAAGAAAGCATGGAAACATTCCCACAGATTTAAGTGATTGCACTATAACAATTGGCTAGAGAAGGAAAAACATGTAACTGGTCCAACATGTTGGCTCATCAACTGAAGGAACAGGTAACAAAGGCTTGACAGTTGCCTGGAGGTATGCAAGTAGATATCTACATGTATGCCAACATCTTAGATGCAATTTGTGCCCAACGGCAGTTCCTGGGATTGGAGTGGGCATGGTCACCAGTGAAGATTGTTGTGAACACATATTATAAGTCGTTGTCTAAATGCAACTTCAGAGTTATCACATGACTGTCTGATCATTTTGTCACCCCAATTTACAAGATGATATTTGAACAAGATCTACTTTGCATGTCAAAAGCAACGATGGAGGCACTGATGGACATTACAGATTGGTGTGCCTCACCATCCGACACCTTCATACGGATGTGCACCATGGAGAAGCCTCCGCATGTTCTACTAAAGTTTTCCTTGGACATACTTGTCATGCAGGAAGTAGCATATCACATCTCGACAGGATTGATATCTAGCTTGCATCGGAAGAATAAGGCACTGTGGCCCACTCTTCTGTTGTGGATTGGGTTATACGAGATCCGGAGTTTCAAGCAAGTGGATGTCGAAGAAAAACAGATGAAGAAGTGCCCATTTGACCTCCAAAGTTACAATCCGTATGACCCACATTGTATTGTGAAATATCACTGCACGAGAGTACAATTCAACTGGATCCACGAGGTATTTCATTCAACCAAGGAGGATCGATAGAGATATTTCTACAGTTTCTCCAAACCCATTGAACATCACAGCTTCACTGTGGAGTGGTTAGCGAAGCAACATGAAGCAACATCCCAGAGAGCATTAGCACCAGAAGGAGCAACATCAATAGAATTAAGCATACCAGTGCGTGACAAGGGCAAGAGGAAGATTTCCAATCACATGGAGGAAGAGAAAAGCTGCAAGTTCCAAGCAGATCCACTTGTGGAGAAAGCAACTATGGCTATAGAGGCAAAGAGGCAAGAGTGCAACAAGCGAATCACGCAAAGGAAAAAGGAGAAGACAATAATGGAGAAAACAGAGAGGGAGTTGCATGAGTTGAAGGAGCAACTATGGAAGGAACAAGAGTTGTGCAAATAGGAGAGGGAAGCACAACAGCAATAGGTACAACAGGGGGTGCAACATGTTCAAATAGATGAAATAATACAGGTAGTGGACTCATTAGAATAACTGACATTAGGCAAATAGGGTGAACCATCACAGGAGCAGGACTTTTCTCGTGAGACAGAGAAGGTAATTCAACAGTTGGATACAGATATGGAGTAGCAGGAACTGGAACATGACGCCAACCTCATGCCTCATCACCAAGAGGTCGTATTACCCACTTCACTGAATCTAGATGATGAGTAAGTCTCAAGTGACCAAGGAGGCACTGAGATCCTTAAAGATCAGCTGGAAGGAGAGCTGCACAACATCTCATTTGATGAGTCTCAACATAGAGTTGTGCAGTCTCTTAGAGTGTCGACTCCGGATGATCATACATCTCTTGCACAAGTTGAGGAATGAGTGATTGGGTTTGACATGCACAAACATCCAGCAGCCTTGGCCGATGCTACCAGAGTGTATGCCGAAGCCACTAGCTCAAGTGTTCACTTTCTAATAGCTGAAATTGATAAAATGGCTAAGGTGCTATAGATGGCCAAGTAAGGAGGAGAGTTGGTGACAATGCCCACCTAAGTTGAACTGAAGAAGGAAATACTAGATGAAGTATTTTCCCTTGACACAGTTATGTGAGCATTGTACTCCAAGTTTGGTACCATGCATAAGGCAGTCATCCATCTCAATGGATGGCAACAAAAATGTGCCAGAAGAGCACATATCTTGGAAAACTTGTATGTTGTTGTTGCTTACATGCAAACATGGACGATGAGATACAAGGGAGCCCCGCTTCACTTGCCTAAGATGATGAAGGCCAGTGCAGTCGAGCTAAAGGCACATATCCGAAGTCAAATCTGGAACTATGAAGAGCTCCCGCAGCTCATCACTAGTATACAGGCTTCCTGTGCACATGTATTCAAGAGTATGGATGTTGTGGTGCACACACATGTGATCCCATGTATGGGGACTCTCACCCAGGTGAAGATAAAGGCATAGGTCCAACTAGAGATTGACTCATACTTCGATGAATTGATGCATGTTGCCACCAGCCCAGACTTTCCCATCAGTGCAGACATCATGCACAAGTATGTTACTGGTATGGCCGCATTGAAGAAAATGATGTGCATGCTTACAGATGAGTTGGAAAGAGAAGTCCGAGCAGTATACCTAGATGCTCTAGAGGCAGGAGTTAGGTTCGAGAAAGATGTCACCTTGGAGCACACAGACACCATCGCAAATTACCAATCTTGGCATCAGTATGTTACTGTTGATCAGCGTGAAGATGTTGAGGAGTTGGACTTCCATGGTTGTATAAGTCATAGTGATGTCTAGCATGGCTTGCTCAAGCCATTTCTCTCACATGAGTACATGTGAATTGTAATGTAATGACTTGTCAAGTGTAAGTCAAGTGTCGATAGTTGGATGTAACAGTCATAGAGTAGATGAAGAGTCATGAGGGTAGTTGAACTGTCAGAAGGGTAATGTCAAGGGCCACCCCACACTTTGCTATAAATATTTGCCCATAACTCATTGTAGAGGCTTTTGGTCAGCCAAGCTTCCGGTAAGACTATCTTGGAGAGAGCTTGGACAACATTGTAACGAGCCTTGGCTTCTCCATTGCAAAGAGCTAGTACATCTCTTTGGAGGAGCAGGCAGTGGTGGCTGTAACATTTTGCTATTAGAACTAGTGGTTGGACATGGATGTTGTTAGAGCCCATATTGACCTCAGGCTGAAAGGAGGCAATCCTAGGATAACCACAAACCAAGCTTAACTTGGTAGCTAGCTCTACCAAGTCGGGAGAGGGCTCTCTCCTTGTTAATCTCAGTTGCGATGAATGAATCAAATATGGATTTTAGGATAGGTATAGTAGCTCTATGGTTTTTTGTTTGATTTTGAAGGTTTTGTTGCTGGATCAAATGGAGTAGGCAGTTTTGGGTCTGGGAAATCAAGTCAGAGTTGTAGGATGTTCTGTAGGGCGAGGTAGATAGGTGTTTTGTCACTTGGAATTGAGTGAGATGGTAGGTCTAAGACTGGTGAGAAGCTAAGGAGGGCATGCAAGGATCATGAGTCCTCTTCAAACAACTGAAAACATAAAAAACTAAATGTATTCCCAAGGCAGAGCACTGTTACCAATGTATTCTACCTATTTATCTTGATTTCATTTAGTTAAGAAGAATGAAAGAGATTTTGGCACATATAACACATGATAAAAACTAAATGACTGAAGGAGAAACAATGTAAAAACACATTACCACAAGAATCCCACAAAAATAGCTGCAAATCTTGGTTTATATCCTTACCAAACTGTTGTAGAGATGTATAATGTAGGTCAAACCATCCACAAGAGTCCAACCCCTGCTAGTGACTGGAAAAATACATAATATAGACATCAAACCACCTATGCTAACCATCAGGGGTCGAATCCATGATAAAAGGGGTGGTTTCAACCGTTTCTAAACTAAGAACAGGAATATAAGCAGTGGAACAACTAGCCTCTAAAACCATGGAAATTGATTCATTCAACCCCAAACCACCTCAAAATGATGAATCTACCCTCTAGAGTCATTTAAAATTACACTTACATATCATTGCATAATTTACATTCATAAATTCATCAAAGATGAAATAAAATGTTAACTTGTTGAAAAACTAGGCGAAATTTTGATTTTTTAAGCAAAACTGGCCAAATTCATCCTATGCGTAGCACCACTGTTCCTATGCGCAATGCCTTTTCAGACCTAGTTTTGGAGGCATTCCCCTTGACCAAATTAGGCCCAAGATAGCTTGTTGGAAAGGTCTTCCTGTATAGTTTCTGGAACATCTTGAATTTTTTCATTTGGAGGTCATTTTCCCCCTCAAAAGTGGAATCTCCCAAGGTTGTTTCCTGTGTGTCCAAAAAGTGGCAGAGAGGACATTTTTTTTATGGTTTTTTAACCTTTATGTGACCTAGATTTGCTCCAAATTTTCTGAAAATTTTTGGGTTTGCTTATTTTTTTTATGTTGAATCCAAATATGCAAGCCATTCTTCCAAAAATTTCCCAGTCAAAAGCACAGCGCCATTGCAATTTCTTGTGTTGAAAATTTCTATGCACAGCGCCATTGATTCTATGCACAACGCCACTTTTAGACTGAGTTTTGGAGGCCCTCCCAGTGTCCAAATTGGGTGTAGGATATATTTTTGGAAATATTTTCAAGTCTACTTTCTTGAACATCTTTCATTTTTCAATTTGGAGTTCATTTTCCCTATCAAAAGTCAAATCTCCCAAGACTGGTCAAAATGTGCAAAATGAGACTGCCTAAATGCAAAGTGCTGTTGCAGTCAACTTTTGAAGGTCTTCCTCAACTCCAAATTTAGCTCATGATAGCTCATTGGAAAAATCTTTGTGTCTAACTAGCATATGACTCATCAAGCAGGTCATTTGGCCAACCAAGCTAGGAGAAATCTTCATTTTACCAAGGTCACTCCAGAGGTGCAGCAACCCTCCTGAGGCAACTGTATTTTTGAAATTTCTCTAAAACCATGACACCGGTGTAAAACGGGAAGGATTTTTTTCTTCCTTGGCCTATTATGGACAAAAACCTCTCTCACTTTTGTCAAATTCATCTTCTATTTCTTAGAAACATCATTTGAGTAAAACCTATCCCGATGTGTGGAACAGGGGATTTATAGAAATGAAGGGAAATGAAGGGGATAAGGGGCTACTAAATTCTTGAAAAGGATTTTTAAAATAGGGAGGGATGTTAGGAAGGAAGGTTAAGTGGAATTTCAAATATTGAGTGAGGGGAAGGGGTCCAAAAGGGAAAAATATAGGCCTAGCCTAGAAAATTGTCAAATTGTAGCAAGAAGCTAGGATTTGTGGGAAAATGATGAATTTGAAGGATATCAGTGATGGCAAGTGCTTAAGAAGGTACATTAAGGATAGGGGAAGGTGTATGAACATCAGGATACAAGTTTTGTTAATGATTTTACCATCCAAGAGAAATTACCTTCAAAACCCTAGGAGAGGGAAATGAGCCTTACCCAAGTACAACTGAAGCACGAACAAGGTGTAAAATGACCCATTGGAACTTGAAATGATGATGACAACTCTCTGAATGATGGTACACTCAACTGAATGGTGACATGGATCGACACTTGGAAAATTTTGGAAGGAGTGAAAACAAATCCTAGACCCAATACCTAGTGACCAAATTTTACTTGAAGACTCACTGAAATGACAAAATTTGAGTTTGTCACCCTAAGACCACTTTGTAAGAGCATGTTTGATCGCTGGTGGAAGGCTTCAAAGACAGACACTAACAGATGTATTGTGTGACTGGAAATTACACTTCTTAATATAATAAGAGCTAGCATGTTTCACGCATATGTTGTATTGTACTCTATGCTATCTAGTTTACTCTAAATGATATATGTATCTGTTTACTTATACATGCATGTATAGCTATCTGTGTATGTATGTGTGAATCTTTCTAAAATGTCTTGTTGGTTTAACCATCATTTTGGATTTCTTGCTGACTTGCCTTCCTTGTTATGATGCATCTTCGCATGTGTGTTCCCTTCTTAACTGCGTGCTATCACAGGTTTCCAAGGTGCGCACTCATCTCAACCCCTGTGTGTTAGAACCTCTCATGCACCTTCCTTGGCTAACTATAGTTGGGACAACCTTTCTACCAATGGAGTTATCTTCCTTTCCTCTGTGCGAAATCTCGGTCAAGGCATTACCATACGATCCACTGTTGGGACTCCTACACCAAATGGTCTGAGGTCTAATTGGGACTTCTTACCAGGGAGATCCCTTGACATGTTGGCGGGTCCAACACCATCAACACCTGCAAAGGAAACTATGTGTATATGAAAATGTACTACCAAAGAAAACATGGGAAAGAATGGGGAGACTTGCACTACAGTGATCTCCAATTCAGCTCAGAATGGAAAACCAACAAAAAATCATCCCTATGGTATGATTATATGGAGTAACCATTGATATCGAAGGTGTGAGTGCGATGGCCAACTTTGAGGTGATAGAGATAATTGATGACAGTATTCCATACCCTGCACTCCTGGTAATTGACTAGGCCATTGATATGAATGGGGTCATCAACCTGAAAAAGAGGACAATGTCGTTTGAAAAGAAATCGCTCCGAGTTGTAGTACCATTGGACCTTGTAGAAGGGGTGCGATATAATGAACCAGTCTGCGATTATGAAGTAAGTGAGGATGAACTGGATCAAATCTATAAAATAATAGTGCGATACCAGGACTAGATCAATCTAACAACATATGGATGGATTGCATGGGACTGGAAGAGTTCCTCCACCTCTGATTCAGGCGAAGAGTTGGAAAATTGGAAGAATCTTTTGCATGAAGTATCCACACTGCGATGCAATATGATGACGAATTCATTGCATTGTGTTTTTTTGGAGGTAAGGAACTGACCGTATTATGATGGGTTAACTGACGTGGATAAGTTTTTGGTTGCATTTGAGTGTGAATTCCCTGAGGATCATAGCTTCCAAGCATTAGATTTGGCATTGCACGCTACGCCCGCACGATGGCGAGGTATGCACAAGGATATATTTGATGCATGGCGGGATTACAAAAGAATGATGAGGTTATGATTTGGGCATCCTAACACTAGATTTACTAAGAAATATAGCAGGAAGGATGATCTGTGTGACCACTTGGAAAAATGGACTAAAGCTTGGGCAACGAAGTTGCAGCCAGAGTGGGTACACATATTTTTCCATACATTCGATACAATTCCCATGAACTGGTATGTGGAAATGGAGCTCCGACATGGCACCACAGAGTTAGATATATTAAGGGAAGGGTTCTTATTGACCTTCACCTTTGAGGATGACTTTGCAAGCATCGATGAAGCCCTGCAGGATATTAAGGCAGTTATCTTTAGAATGCCTCAAGAACCTATGGAATGGGTCCAACCAGATTGGAGCACCCAGATGCACCATGTTCTGGAATGCTATAATGTGACCGTTGAAAAGGAGGATGAAGATCCAAGAAATATTAACATTCTAGAGGTAGAAGGGCATTGCGAAGTCGAGGGCCCGCAAATAGACAACTCGGACATCACCATGTCATTGAAGACAAATCAAGTAAACATTGTTATTGAAGCAGAACCATAGTTTGCAAAGATTGGAGATTATTGAGATGATGCTATTGTGGATAAAGTTGTTAAGTTACTCCGCGAATACCATGATCTATCCCCTACCAAGTTTTCGGATTTTAAGGGCATAATTGATGATTTGGGTGCTATGAAGGTCACTTTGAAGCTAGATATGAAGCTTATTAAATAAAGGCCATATTACCTTAATCCTAAATACAAGGAACAGGTTCACTTAGAGCTAGATAAGATGCTGGAAGCAAGCATCATAAAACTAGTTGAGGAATCTAATTGGGTGTGCTCGATGGTGGTTCAGGACAAGAAGCAGAAGGGCGAGATAATGATTTGCGTAGATCTATGGAAAAAAAAAAGATGCATGTGTCCATGATCCATTCTTGACGTCCTTTACTGATGAAGTATTAGAATTTAGAAAAAGTTGTAGGGAAGGAGGCCTACTTATTCACTGACAGGTTTTCAGGGTACCATTAGATCAACATCATGCCTAATGATAGGAGCAAAACAACCTTCACGATAGAGTGGTGTTGTTTTCAAAACACTGTGATGCCGTTTGGACTCAAGAATGCACTTGCAATATTTTCTCGTGTAGTCATTGTAGCGTTCAAGGAGTTCATTCATAAGTTCTTGTAAGTATACTTTGATGACTGGACAGTGTTTAGATTAGTAAAGCGCCATGTAGCAAGTCTGTGCCTGATGTTGGATACATGTCGCAGATACCAAATCACATTAAATTTAAAGAAATGCATCTTCTATGTTCCCTTTGGAATCCTATTGGGTCACATGGTGTGCAAACAAGGGTTGATGGTGGACCTTGCCAAGATTGTGGTGATAGTGAATCTAGAGGCCTCGAGGAATGTTAAGCAGTTGCACGCGACGCTGGGACATATGAGATATTACAGAAAATTTATCAAATCATATGCTCAAATTAACATGCCTATGGAGAAACTGCTGAAGAAGGGCGCAACATTCTGTTGGGATGAATAATGTCAATGCAGCTTAGATGTATTGAAAGAAAAGATGGTCACCGTGCCAATCTTGGTATTCCCCAATTGGAAAGAGGAATTTCACATACATGTGGATGCCTCTTGCATTACATTGGGTACAATGTTAATGCAAGAAAGTGAAGGAGAAATGGACCATCCTAGAGCCTTCACGAGTAGGCAATTATGAAAGGTCGAGAAGAATTACTCGACGACTGAGCGCGAAGGATTGGCCATGATGTATGCGCTATAGAAGTTCAAGCACTATCTGTTAGGTAGACATTTCAAAATGTACACAAAATAAGCCTATGTTGGGGGGGAAGATCTGCAGATGGTTTCTACTATTCCAAGAGTATGAACCAGGGAGGTTAAATGCAAGACCTAACCATCTGTCGCGAATCGAAACAAGAGAAGAGCCCAGTAATCTGGAGGAAGGGTTGCCAGATGTGTATCTCTTTGTGGTGCACGTAACGGATAAACATTTTGAAGATATTATTCACTTCTTTTCTACGGGGATGGCACCGAAAGGGTATACAAGTCAGTAAAAGAATGAATTAGTAGTGCGCACAACAGATTTTTTAGTTATTGTGGGACATCTGTATAAGATGGGTGTAGATGAAATATTGTGAAGATACGTGCTAGATTTTGAGAGAGATAGCATTCTCGCTGAAGCTTATGGAGGGGCTATGAGAGGACATTATGCAAGAAAGGTGACTGCGTGGAAGATTTTGCACACAGGTCTATGGTGGCCAATGCTGCATAAGGATTCCAAGGCGTATTGAAAGGCATGTGATGCATGTCAGATAATAGGGAGACCATCGTGAAGGGATGAATTTCCATTATAACCTCAAGTATCTTTGTAGCCCTTTGAGAAATGGGTGATTGATTTCGTTGGGCCAATTTAGCCCCAAGGGAAGAAAACTGGTGTGTGCTATATCATCACCGCAACCGAATATCTAATCAGATGGGAAGAAGCACAGTCGATTAAGGATTGTATAGGGGCTATGGAATTAAAGTTTTGGTTTGAATATGTCATAACCAGGTTTGTCTACTGCAAAGGGTTGATGAGTGATAGGGGAACACACTTTCTGAACGAAACAATTAAAGCGCTGATTGAAGAATTTTAGGTCTACCATTAGAAGAGTACACCATATCACCCATAGGCCAATGGACCTATTGAAGCCTTCAACAAGATTTTGGAGAACGTGCTGATAAAGATATGGAACATGCACCGAAATGACTAGGATGTTCATGTACCTAGAGTGCTATGGGCTTATAGGACTACTTGCAAGAAACTGACAAGGAAAATGCCATTCACATTCGTATATGGTGTCGAAGTTGTAATGCTGATGGAGTATAGTGCCTAGTCTGCGCATAACAACTCTCACAAGTATGGCGTATCACGAGGCCTTGGAATAACATTTCGCATAGCTAATGGAGCTCGAAGGAGATCAATTTTTGGCAGGATTTCATCAATAAGTACAGAAGGAACGTGAAAAATCATGGCACAATTGCCACATCAAGCTTCGCATGTTCAATGTAAATGATCTTGTCCAGTTCTATGATAGTAAGTTCACTAAGTTTCCAGGGAAATTGCAGATGCATTGGCTAGGACCATATATCATCAAATAAATTATAGATGGAGGTGCAATTCAAATCGCAAAGATGAAGGGAGAACCTTTTTTGGGAAGAGTGAATGGGAGCCGATTGAAGTTGTATACAGGGGATCCTGCATAATGGCTATATGGCGGTGGGATAGCCTTAGAGCTCCAGGAAGTTGCAAGGGAGCGCGGGATTATAAACTACACTACCCATTTAGAGGACAATGTAGCAAATAGGCTCTGCAGACAATGACAGAGATGCAATCCAGGGAGATGCACGCAGGAAGCTGCGCCATAGAGGGGTGCCGCACAACACAGCAGAAAAGTGACCATTGGAGTCACTTTTTATGACGACAACCATAAGACATTTAACAGGAGCGGGCTGGTGGCATTTAAGGCAAAATTATTTGAATATCATCCGCCAAAACAACATTAATTGTCAGAATTTGGGGGGAACGGTCAGATTTGAATTCAAAAACCCCTATAAATTATGCATGTCATTCTAATAGAGAACACTTTCCACTCTCAAAATTTCTAGAGAGATTTGTTGTCTGTTGCCTATGAACTGATTGTATTGGGAGGATTTAATCATGAGCCCCGCATTTTCTATGTTATCTAAGTTAAATTAGAAGTTCATTCTAGACAAAATGCTTGGAAAAATCCCTGCAGAAACCGTGAGTACTAGTAGTGATGTGGCCTCTAAAGGAGCTTCCCCGGAAGTTGTAAGTATGGAAGCTCCAACTCCTGTGCCTACGGTGTCGAGGTCACCTAGGCTGAAGCCTACCCCTAACAGAGAAAACCATACAACCAAACCAAAGAAGGACAAGAAAAAAAAGCTACTACCGATGCGTTAATCACCAAGAAATCACTCCACAGCACAAGAAAAAAAAAAAGAAAGACAAGTAGTCAGAGAAAGTCATGGACTTGGAGGTGGAAGAAGCTTAGGGAATGAAAGAGATTGACGTTGAAGGAGTGGAATCTATAATAAAGCTACCTAAATATATCCCTCCATGGAAGGGAAAGGCAAGGATCACAAAGGACCCAAATTCAAAGAATTTAACCATTTCCACGCCCCTGCTACCTGAGCAGGTTCCCTCTAAAGGGTCGCGGCTCACGTAGATCCCACTATTAAAACTGGAGGATTGGGACCTCATGGATCACTCTAGGTTTCCACACTTAACGATGGATAAGTACATGAGGCATGTCTACTATGCGGAGTTGGGTGTTACCGCATTAGAAATGGAGGAATGGGTCTCCGGTGTTGAGAACTCAGGGTTACTTAATCTGTTGTGGGTGCCCCATTATCACCGTACCCCCATTAACACAATCTATATGTGCCAGCTACTCACTCTAGTTCACAATGGGTGTTTATGGCTAGGAGGTCCTATCCCCATCACTAACATGTTGATTCACATAGTCACACACCTGCCATATGAAGGCCTGAACTCGGCTAAGGAGTTTGATAGAAAAATGGGGGAAAAGGACCTCGTCGAAAGAATGAAGAGATATTATGGCCTAGTGAAGAATTCATGAGGTTATTCTATCCTATCTATCACAGACCCAATAGTTTAATTAGCCACCCATATCTTAACAGGGGAGGTGATTAGAAAATTTCACGTAGATGAAGTTTCAGTGCTTAAGGTTTCCCTAGCTGCCCAATGCGCGAAGGGAGTACAATTCAATTGGTCTAGATACCTCTGTTAGGAGTTCCTCGCAAACTGTCAAGAGGTGTTTCTGGGAAAACTAGTTTCTTGTCAAATGACTAGCCCTCTAGGTTTTGCAGCTACCCTAGAAACAATAGTTTAAAGTAATTCAACAATTTCTTCTATGTGTAATAGATAAGAGAAAGACAATGGAACCAACCTGGAACTTTCGCTTAGTCCCTTGCTTGATCTCTCTCCCCCTTGACAAAGCCTGTAACTCCTCTCCATACTTTAACCCACTTGGAGGGTACCTACACAAGTACAGTAACAAAGAACTATCAAAGCATCGTGATCTATTACAACATAAACATTACAAAATCAGATATAGAATGAACATACAATAGCATTCACAAATGATAGCATTCACAATTGCACAATCATATGGAAGAAAAATTGAAGAACTTTATTAATAGAAGGGAGAATTACAACCTAGTTGTCTGATCCAGCATCATCCTCCCAGCTTCAATCCCTCTTCACCTCATGAAATAGCAAGATCACACCAACAATACAATTCTCTTTCCTCAATCACAAACTATCAGCACTTCCTTGCAATTCACAATATTCCGGCCTCGAGATCTCTTAGATGAGGGATCCATTTATAGATGTGTGCAAGGGTGTGAGTCATCTATGGGTTTTGATTAGTGGCATTCCACTTGTTACAGTTGGTTCCACTTGGAGATTTCTTGGATCTCTTACTCATCCCTGGGAAAATTCAGAGAGGCAAGTGGCATAGGAGAAGTTTCTAGAAGACTCCATGAGCAACCACCTAGAAAACTATCTCAAACATTTGTCCATCGTCACCCATCACACCCTATAGAAGGCCTAATCATTGTGCATCACACCCTGCCAGTGTACGACTCAGTATGGTTCAGTTTCGGCCATTTCTGGATGGTTTCTCAGGTGGAACTTTTTGGGAATGATGTAATCAGATGACTATGTTCTTTTAGGGTATGAAACAACTCTTTTAGGGGTTGATGAGCCCTAGTTTATTGACATATAAGCTTGGGGTTGATGTGCCCAAATATGTCTATAACAGTTGCCCCATAAAACATGAAGTCATAAATATTGATGTCGGGTGAAATGCTTTATCATGAGGATTCGAGGTTTCGAACTGGAAGGTGATCTGCATAAGTTACAATACAATACATCATTACAATATAAATTTCATGATCTAGCTGAGGTATGCATTCCTATGCTCAGCTTTATAAATTCATTTCATGTACATAGATCATATAGTCGTCTGTAGATGTAGAATGGTGATTCTTCAGATGTAGAGTCATCATCCATGGTTCGGATGACTATCTGTGCAGCGCCTTTGTACATTTGATGTTTTTATATCCCTGAATATATCGCAGCCCGGATGGATGAAACTAGATCCGGGGTCTTCAAACTCATTCAATCCTCGCCTGATGTACAAGTCAATCCGTGTGAAGAGATGTCCTAAAGTCGAACATGGGAAGACATCATCTGATTACTAACCAATGATGTAAGTTGTTAACAGACGTGAGAGGAATCATCGATAATGATAATGACCCTCAAGTTACTACAGTACAATTCACGTGGTGTGAATATATGATCCGATGTCAAACACCACATAAAATCTTTCGGTCGAAGGCCATTGAGGTCAACCTGTTGCTAGAAGTGAGAAACTTGCCATTGGTGTATGCAAGCTTCAAAGCACTGAAAGGGTTGTTTCTAAGTCAACTTCTTGGATAATGAGCTGATGTCAACAAGAAGCGACTCATCGTAGGAGGGCCTTGATGTATCCCACGTCTACGACATGAAACAAAGAAAATGATTTTCTAGAGGTGAAAAACGATCTGGCGACACAAGGTTTAGGAATGGCAGTCATGAAAAATGAAGGCTGGAGGTATTGCAGTGGATGGGACATTAACTGGATTATGGTTTTCTCAACTGAATGACTTCTCTTGAACATGTTGATGACACTGAGATGAATTGGTAGCGTTAACCCCAAAAGATGGATGGTATGAAAGACCAATGGTGAGATGACCGGTGAACGAATAACCCAACCCAACTCAATAATGGAGATGAAGTGAAAGTGTCATGTTCAAGAGCGACCTGCTACCATAAGTTCTTCAAGTTTCTTCCCTTTTTTCCCCTGTCATTGTTGACCAGTACCTCTTTATTTTTTTCAATCTTGAGGAGGCTAACATATGCTTGTTCTATAATTCGCCCTTTTGGCAAACCTGTCGCTATGTTTTAATGAGTATAGCGACAGTGAGACTCGGTCTTGTCTAGAATGGACAAGTTGGTCGCTATTGTTTTAACGAGTTTAACGACAAGGATAACTTGGTCCTTTTCATGTTTAGAGAGTTTGAAAAGGGATGAAAAGGAAACTCCATAAGTTCTTTTTCGTAAAATAATCCAAGTCCGAAAAAGGATAAAATAATACAAAAGGGATGACTTTTCCGATCACTTTAACGAGCCGAAAAAGACAAGCGCTCGACTTTTTCGTAAGATAATCCCTCGAGTCCGAAAAAGTATAAAATCATACAAGAGGGATGACATTTCCAATTAGTTTAACGAGTTGGAAACGCCAGCACTCGACAATCTTTTCATATTTAACGAGTCTGAAAAGGGTTTAAAGGAGACTTGATTTTGAGGAACGAGTGGTGTCTAGGGTAGCAACTGGTTCCGGTGAATTTTGGAACTTCTCAAAACATATTGTGAAGAGGTTGGCTAATAAGACCACTCATCGCAACTATTCCTCAAAAAGGGTAAAACAACCAAGTGGAAGCGTATGATCGGCCAAAAGGATGATGGTGATGAGATGTACACAACCAATGTTCAAAACGCTGATAGAATGGCAATCACAAAGGTTAATTACTCGTAAATGGGTTCATTTTTTGACAAGCTTGAACCATGGGGGAACTATGCTTGGATTCGGTTTCATGTTTACACAAGCTTGAAATGAACAAACTATGCTTGGAGTCAGTTTCATTTTTACACAAGCTCAAAACGACAAAACTATGCTTGGATCGGTGGTCAAAGATGTTCAATTCACTGTTTAGCACATCAAATTATTTCGTCAGTCGTTCAACCTACTCAAAAATCCATCAAATTGATTAGAAATACATATATATGGATGAAAAATGAACTAAAACTAAAATTTTACTTGAAGTACATGAATAGTAAATATAAAAAGTAGTTTTACCTTTCACTTTCATCATTTCATTTCAAATTTGGGATTTTGGAGCTCTGGAGTGGTTTTCCCTCTTAAATTTCACCAGTCGATTTCAAGAGATCCTGTGGACCATTTTCTACACCGTCAACACCAGGTAGGAGCTATCCTTGAGCTCTTCCTTTTCATTCCATGTTTTCTTGATTCTGAGCTAGTTTTTCCACTTTTCTGGGCCCCTGGGGTTTGAAGATTTGGTTCCCCAATCATCGCATCTAGCTTATATTGAAAGGTGCGATGCATACTAAGCTATACACTGGCCAGTCAGTATGCATCTCACCTTTCTCAAAGGCAGGGTGCGATGGGCGCAGAATGGCAACTTTACATAGTGTTTTTGCATCAAACTTTTGCCTGTTTTTGCTCAAATTTGGATCCTAATTCATCTTTTGTCTGTATTTCAGATATTTGTTGGATCAATATGGTCATCACATGGCATCAACAAGAACATGAAGAGGAGGATATGATTGCTTTACATGACCAGGGCACAGTGGATGCATTAAGAAACTGTGGCTTGTTGAAGTTCTTCTGCATATCCAACATGAGGCAACAGATCAGTTTGTTGCAGTATTTTCTTGATGCTTGGGATCCTATTGACCAGGTATTCTAGATCAGAGGTAAATCTATTCCTCTCATGGTAGAGGACATTTACTTTCTGACGGGGTTTTCAAGGCGTGGTACCCCTCTTTCACTATCAGGATTTGCTCGTGGGGGCGAATCTATGAAAGATTACATTCGTCAGTTCTGTAAGGATGGATATCAGCCTAGTAGAGATGGTAAGATTAACATCTAGGACATCACTGATCGACCTTTGAGGACCATTTTATTTACCTTTGCTAGATTGGCTGGTAGTGCGGCCTTACATTTAGCGAGCAGATCTTACATGCAGTATGCCCTGGAATGCCTAGAATTGAAGGTGTTCAACTGGTGTAAGGCGATACTTCCTGTCATAAAAGAAAAACTGTCCAAAGTAAATAATGAAAGAACCAAGAATTTTGGCTATGGATCCATATTGACTGCTTTTTCTTTGGAGAGGATTCCACTGATGCAGCCTCAGAACATTTCACTGGGATTGATAGCACTGAGGGAACCATGGATGCAGAGATGGGTGGATCTTATGGCCAGAGATGCCGGCTAGTAACAAATTTCCTTCTCTGATGCCTTTTTCGAGTGGTTCAACCACCGGGAGATGGTATTTTTGGAGTATTCATATGTCAGGATGGATTTCCGAGGCGACCCAGATTTGGCATTACCAGCTGGTGAGTAGCGGAGTGCTATAGGTAAAATAATTCGACCACATCTCTATTTTTCAGTTTTATAATGTTTATCTATTTTTGATGTTACCAAGACTAAATAAACTTATATGTGTGTGCAGATATTGGACCGGTGCGACTAGTGGCCCACCCATGGGTGGGAGATAACGCTCTAGCAAGGGAGGCTGTAGGGAGGGCCGTCCTTTGGGATCTAGACATATCGGAGACCCTGGAAGTGTTGCAGGATCAGATTGAGGGCCTCACTCTCAGCATTTAGGATGTCAGGACCGATGAGTTACCTTTGAGGTTACAACGCCATACTATTGGCGTACCGAGTCATTGGACTAGGCTCCTGCACATGATAGCACAGGCGGTGACATGTTATCACCAGCATCACTAGTCTAGGATGTTTTTCTGCATTCATTTTGAGTTTCTTGGTTAGATGACCGATTTTTCCTTGGACACAGAACATTTTGTAAAAACTATAAACAATTATCTATTTTTTTTATTTTTGGAGTTTTATTTTGGTTAAGTTATGAAATCCCAAAGCAAATGTTGATGTGAAATGCTTTCTTTACAAATGTTGCAAATGTCTATTTAACACATAGTTTGCTAATGAATTAGTTAATGTGTTTAAGTTTCTTGAAATGTGTTGCTATTGAATGGAATCAAAATGTCTTTTCAAAATCCTAACTCTTAGGAACATGCGATAAATAGCTGGGTTCCAAATGGAATAAATGCCAGTAAGCTATAGAATGACAAGTTGTGAATCTATCCTAACAATGAGTCGGCATATGCCATATGAAATGGCATAAGAGAGAAGTTCAATCAACGCACTATACTCAACGATGTTGTTCGTCGATCGACCAATACATATCCCCCTGAAACTCACTAACTCACCGCTTGGAGTGAAGATGGCCCAAGCCGCAGAAGATAGGTTTTGTGTACTACAACTAGCTTCGTCAGCATACCCAACAAATAGCTCCAAAAATTCTAACATCTGCAACAAATGTGAAGTGGATTACCTAACCAAAATGACAAATCTAAAAGAAAACACTCAAAAATGCAATAAAAGCATATGTACAATGAGTTTACTACACTTAATCAAGCATAGTAACATTTAAGGTACAACCCATTTCAGGGCTATGACAGTGGAATCCCATCATAATCGACCAACTTGTAGGCTCCTTCTGTCAATACTCATTTAACAATGTAGGGGCCCATCCATAATGGTTCGAATTTACTTGCTCCTAATTTTCCAGAGTCCTGATCGTAAAGCAAGACCAGGTCGCCTATTGAGAAGACACGAGACTTGACATTTTTGTCATATTACTGTAGGAATTTACAGGGTAAGTTCCTCAGACAGAACACTAAAAGGACAACGCTCACAAACAGATCACAGATCAATACACCAGTATTTTGACGTGGTTAAAACCCTCAGAGAGGGAAACAGTCCACGGCCTGCGCCAACGTGGCTACTACAGGCAATTTATTAAAAAAAGAATGAAAATTTACATAAGCTTCTCTCATGCACGGTTAACCTACAAATGACCCTCCATGCGCTTTAAATAGAATTCATGGACCAATCGGGTGTCAAGCCACGGATCAAGTGTCGGTAATACCGAGGAGAGAATGAACCGTCGGGTCACTCCATATCGTGACCGTCGGA
>APFE030552139.1:200113-217124 GCA_000404065.3 Pinus taeda | reverse complement strand
TGGGGCGCTGCCCCGGACCCCATAAAGTGGGGTTACGGGTACCCCTCAAACCCCCTGTTAACTATGTGGAAAGAATATAACACAACCCAACAGATTTTGTAGGGTGGCCGAAATTTTATGTCCTGTAAACTGTGATCCTCTATCAATTACCTCCCTTGGTAAGCCATATTGTACAAATAGTTCAAAAAGGAAATTAATCACTGTTTCTTCTATGTCCCATGGAAAGGCTATTGTTTCTATCCATTTAGTCACATAGTCTATTGCAAACAATATATAGAAATTTTGATTTGATGGCGGATTAAAGGGCCCAACAAAGTCAAGTGCCCATCTTTCAAAGGGTTCCACCACCAACTGTGGCTACAATGGCATTTCATCAACATGGTTAGGATGGCCCATCCTCTAATATCTATCACAAGCTTAAACATATTTCTTGGCATATTTGAATATGGTGGGCTAGTAATAGCCCATTCGAAGGATCTTATGCTTGGTTCTACGATCTGTGAAATGTCTTCCGTAGGGCTCATTGTGACAGGCTTTCAGGATGTCATATAACTCATCCTCTCGAATACACCTTCAACTCTGTAAATTGGATCCAGTGTGGGAAAGATACCTACAAATCCATGAAAAAAGGGCACTACATTGGACAATCAACTTCCTTTTGCTTGGGTGAAAGATGTGCTGGTAACTTCTCGACTACTAGATAATTCACTACATATGCATACCAAGGTGCTTTAATCGTAACATTGGACAAATTCTCATCTGGAAATTGATCATTTACCGATAACCAATCATTCATCTTAGGTACTTGATACAGGAAGTCTGCAACAAGATTTTTTTTCCCGGGCAATCCTATATGGTGATATCAAACTCCTGTAGTAACAACAACCATTGAGTTACTCACCCATTAGTGATTGGTTTGTTGGCCAAGTACCTAATGGTGGAGTGATCAGTATATAGAAATACTGGATAGACTGTTATATAATGTGTAAACTTATTGATAGTATGTATAACAACCAAAAATTATTTTTCTATTACTGTGTAATTTAACTAAGCAGGGGTAAGGGTTTTGCTAATATAATAGATAGTGTAGGGTTTCCTGTCCTCTTCTTGTCCAAGTACAATGCCTATAGTTTTTTCTGATGTGTCTGTAGAGATATGGAATAGTAACTCGTAGTTTTGTCCTTGTAATTGGTGCAGTCGAAATCAGTTTCTTCAAATCTGCAAAGGCAACATCACATTTGTCAGATGAATTAAATTCAACATTACCAGTTAAGACATACAAAGCTGCAACAATTTTTGAAAATTTCTCAGTAAATCTGTAGTAGTACCCTGCATATTTAATGAAACTATGTACCTCATTTTGTGTGCAAGGTGTGGGTAGTGCAAGAATTACCTATATTTTCACTGGATTTAACTGTATTATAGCTACAGAGGTCTAGTGTCCCAAAACCACACCTTCCGTGATCATCATGTGACATTTTATATTGCTTAATCATAACCTAGTAGCGTTGTATAGTTCATGTACCTTTTCCAGATTTTAGAAGACCTACTCAAAGCCACTCCCATAGGGGGTGAAATCGTCTAGATAAATTTCAAGTCATTCATTGATCAGATAAAAAAAAATGCTCAATATGCTCTCTGAAATGTGGCTGGGGCATTGCATAAACCAAAGGGTAAAACTCTATATGAAAATGTACCACAAGGGCAGGTAAACGTAGTTTTATCCTGGTCTTGAGGGGTGATCTAGATCTGATTATAGCCACTGAAGCCATTGAGGAAATAAAAAAATTGTTTCCCTACTATGGTGTCGAGAACTTGATCAATAAAAGGAAGAGGGAACTAGTCCATCTGGGTGGCTTTGTTCAGTTCTCTATAGTCCACGTAGATTAACCATTTCGCATTTTTCTTGGGAACAGCTACCAATGGAGAGACCCATTGAATATCTCAGAGAGGATAAATAAAATTTACATCCAATATTTTTGTAGTTCCTGTTGGTTTTAACCTTATACAGAAATTACCTACATACAAATTCTAAAACACAGAAAATAAATAATGCAAGATAATAACACATAAAACACATATACAGAGAGATTTTCCCCTGGATCCCAAAACCGGGACTACCAGCTTGATTTTTCATTATATTCCTTTCAATGTTATAATACATATTTATACATGCCGAAGCATCCAATACCATGGACTGAAACCCATTGCATCCAAAACCATGGACCAAAAACCATCATGTCCAAAACCATGTACGAAAACCATGCACAAAACCATAGGTAGGTCCACCTAACCTAATATAGGGTCCAAAAAATATAACACAACCTAATACGTGGGCTAGTCATGGAAAGAATATAACACAACCCAACATTCTCCCACTTGTTGTTTTCTTTCCACAGGGGGCCACAGGAGAGATTAGTCATTTATCTAGCCCTGCAATGCCCATTGTTTGTCTACACCGAGAGAACTTCTTAGAGCTCACAGATTTTGTCAATACAACTGTAGTATTCTTCAAAGTGTCCACCTTTACCAGCAACACCTTTTTGTCTTCTATCACATCTCTCACAAAGTGATACTGAACATCAATGTGCTTTGTCTTTGAATGATAAGCAGTGTTCTTTGCCAAGAAAATTGCACTTTGGCTGTGATAGTCTATCCTTATAGATCCCTGTACTAACCCCATACCTGAACACAATCTTTGCAACCAAACTACTTCCTTGCTTGCATGAGTGGCTGCCATGAATTCTGCCTCTGTTGTTGATAATGCCACTACAAATTGTTTCTTACTCACCCAATTGACTGCGCTTCCAAATAGGTTAAACACATGCCCACTTGTAGATCTTATCTGATCCAGATCTCTAGCTCAGTCTGCATCAACAAAGCCATGGATATCCAAAAATCTGTCCAATCTTGGTATTCCTTGGTAGCACAAACCATAATCAGTAGTGCCACGCAAATACCTGAAAACCTGCTTCACTGCTATCCAATGCTCCTTTCGTGCTTCTGACATAAACCTGCTCAATACTCCCACTGCATGATACCATTGCATACATTAGGCTTCCGAATGCACTTTCATATGGAACAAGAGACATGTCTTCTTCCTCTTCTTGTGTCTTCGGACACTGTTCAACAGATAACTTCACACCTATAGGAATAGGAACCGTCACCGGTTTACTATCCTGCATATTAAACCTTTGTAGTATTGTCTCAGCATACTTCCTCTGGTTTAACCAGAGATTCCTCTTTGCCAGATCTCTTTTAATTTCCATGCCCAAAATATAGTTTGCAGCACCAAGATCTTTCATGTTGAATTTGGACGACAAATGGGTCTTCAAATCCTCGATAATTTCTTTGTCATTTCCAACTAGCAACATATCATCCACATACAAGACTAGATAAATAGCACGGCCACCAATTAATTTAAAATACACATAGTGATATTCTCTCCTTCTGGTAAAGCCAAGTCCCCGTATAAATGTATCAAATTTCTGATACCACATCCTTGGTGATTGTTTTAACCCATACAAAGACTTCTTTAACTTGCATGCCCGTTCTTTCTTACCCTTCACTGCAAAACCTTCAGGTTGCTTCATGTAGGTCTCATCTTCTAGATCCTCATGAAGAAATTATGTCTTCATATACATATATTCTACCTCAAAATCAAAAGCAGCAACAATAGATAGAAGTAATCTAATAGAAGCTACCTTGGCAATAGGAGAAAAAATATCACCAAAATCAATTCTTGGTACCTGGGAATAACCTTTTGCTACCAACCGAGCTTTGCATTTCTCCACCTTTCCTTCTGCATTTGTCTTCTTCTTTAACACCCATTTTCTACCAATGGGTTTCCTTCTAGCCGACAACCCCACAAGATCCCAAGCCTCATTTTTGTGCAAATATGCCATTTCATAAACCAGGCCCTCTTTCCAAAGTTTTCCATCCTCTGAATCTACTGATTCCTTCACAATTATAGGATCATCATCAGTAATAGGTAAAGAAAAATTTGAACAGAAAGCAGATGGACTATACATTTTTGGCTTCCTTCTTTCTCGAATTGATCTTCTCACACCTAGAGTTTGTAGCTCTTCTCCCTATGATTCCTCCTCTGTTGTAGAGTCTCATTCTTCCTCCTTTAGCTCAAACTCTATCTTCTCAAGTTCCTTTGATGGGACTTCATGTTTAGTAACATATTTCACCTCTCTGAACACCACATCTCGAATGTACACAACCTTCCTTGTTACTAGGTTCCAAATCTTATAACCCTTTAAACCATCCTTATACCCAATAAAGATGCACTTTTCAAATTTACTATCCAACTTGGTCATTTTCTCCTTTGGAACATGTACATATGTATCACATCCAAATATCCTTAGATGTGAAAGAGAGGGTTTCTTACCAGTCCATACCTCTTGTGGATTCTTATCCTCCAACGCTGACGAAGGTGATATGTTGACCAGGTAACATGTTTTCTCCACCGCCTCTGCCCAGAATTCTTGTCATAACCCAACACCTCTAAGCATGCTTCTTGACCTTTCCATCAACATTTTGTTCATTCTTTCTGCAACTCCATTTTGCTCAGGTGTATATGGAGTAGTCTTCTGCCATGCAATATGAAACTTCTTAGAGAATTCTTCAGATTCCTTACTGCAAAACTCTCCATTGTTATCTGACCTCAACACCTTTATCTTCTTCTTTGTCTGGTTTTCCACCAGAGCCTTAAATACCTTAAACCTATCAAAGATTTCAGATTTCTTCTTAAGGAAATATATCCATGTATTCCTTGAGAAGTCATCTATAAATGATACATAGTACACAGACTTACCCAGTGATGGAACCTTCACAGGTCCAAACACATCACTGTGCACAAGCTCTAATACCTGTTTCTCCCTCTTACCACCAGAGGGGAAACTCACTCGATTCTGCTTCCCATATACACAATTTTCGTAGAAATAAAAATCCAGAGAGCTATTACTCGTACCTTCTACCATACCTTTACCATGAAGTATTTGAAGGCCCTTCTCTCCAATATGTCCAAGCCTTTGATGCCACAACATGGTCTTCTCTCCAGAGACCACTAGATTTTCTGCTCCACTTTCAAGAACCATAGAACTGTTGCACCCATCAATAATAGTGCTGCCTTGTAGCTTGTACAGAGTTCCAACCTGAACTCCACGCATCAATACCAGTGCTCCCTGAACCATATTGCAGGTTTCGTTCTTGAACATTATTTTTACACTTGCATCATCCAACCTGCTTACAAAAATCATATTTCTGGCCAATGCAAGAATATGTAGAACACTCGGAAGTGTTCTAACTCTTCCACCTTGCAATTTCAACTTTATTTTTATGCGCCTAACTATTCTAGCCTTCCTATCATCCCCTAAGAAGACATCACCACCTTCATATTTCTCATACTTGTAGAACCAACCTCTATGGGGAGTGAAGTGAAAGGATGCACTTGAGTCAATCAACCATGCCTCATGATCTACATGTGTACTTAAAGAAGCCAAGTACTTGAAAGGATGCACCTTAGTCAATCAACCATGCCTCATGATCTACATGTGTACTTTGTTTTCGCCTCTACAGAAGGAGCATCATCAGATCCCTTTCCTTTGTCAGGAGCTTTAGATTTATAGTCCCTTTTGTAGTGCCCTTCCTTTCCAAATTTCCAGCAAACCACCTTTACAGGTTTTCCTGGAGATTTATATCTCCCTCTAGATTTAGATCTCCCGCTTGACGAATTATTGTTGTTTCTGTTCTGGGACCATCCTCGTACAAAAAAGGCATCACCATTCTGGCTCTCCATATTTTTCCGTCTCATCTCCTCCATCAGCAAGGATGAGAATATTTCATCAACTGCAAGGTAGTTGCATTGCTACCTATTGCAATAACCAAACTATCCCATGAATCTGGTAGAGAACAATAAACTGATGCACTTATCTTCATTTGAAATTTTAATATCAATAGATAATAACTGAATTACCACAGTATTAAATGCGTTCAAATGTTTTATCACCAAGTTTCCATCTTTCATCCTCAAGTTACACAATTTTTTCCATAGGAACAGTTTATTCACTGGAGACTTATTGTTATCGGGAAATCTAGTGTCCACTCGGAGCTACTAGTCCCACTAAGATGGGTAGCTATCTTAGAAACAAACAAACCAAAACTACTTTCACTTTCCTTTATGAGAAGTAGATAAGAGGGGAACAAAGGACACCAACCTCAGCCTTACGCTTGGTTCCTCTCCCTTCTGACAGATATTTTCTGCTCCTTCTTCACTTACCCAGCTTCAGAGAACACCTCTAGAGTCAAAGCAACATAATACTATCGAAGAACAGAGATCTACAATCATAAACAATATAGGACCAAAGATATATTGACCGCACAAATGCGTATATCATCAAACATACAAGAATGTGGAGGAAAACTTGAATAGTTTTATTAATATCAAGAATAGCAAAGAGGATTACAACCCATTGTTTTTACCCAGCATCATCCTCTCAGCAAGAAAGAACTTCTACACGTCATGAAAAGCTTAGATCACCCAACACTATGATATTTCACCAAGAAACCAACATCACTTACAAGATACAAGATTCTAGCCTCTAGATCTCTATGATGAGGGATCCGTATATAGATGTTTACAGGGGGGTGACTCAGATGCTGGGTTTTTGATTAGTGTCCTCTCTTTGATAGTTCTTGATTCCACTTGGAGATTCATGATCTCTTACTCATCCCTGGGCGAATTTAGAGAGGCAAGTGTCATTGGAGAAGTTTCTAGAAGATTCCATGGTCATCCTCCTGGCAAACTGTCTCTTCCATTTGTCTACTCTCACTCATCGCACCGTACAGAAGGGATTTCCAGTATGCATCACACTTTTTGCACTGAGCAGGTGAGATGCATCACGCCCTTAGCACTGAGCAGCATGTATGGTCTAGTTTTGACTAGTTCTGAGAAGTTTTCCATGGAGAACTTCTGCGAGATGATGTAATCAGCTGACCTTGTTCCTTTAGGGTGTGAAGCAACACTTTTAGGGATTTGGAAGCCCTTGGTTTATGGACATGTATGATTGGGGTTGCAGTGCCCAAAAATGTCTATAACAGTTGCCCCCTAAAGCATGAGGTCGTTAATCTTTTGATGTCGTGTGAAATGCTTTATCATGAGGATCTGAAGTTTTTTCGAGCTGGAAGGCAACCTGTAATAAGATACAACACAATACATTATCTTCATAATATTTTTCATGATCTAGCTGAGGTGAGCATTCCCATGCTCAGCTTTATAAATTTATTTTCATGTACATAGGACAGACAACCGTTTATGTAGCAGACTGATGATTCAGACCGAGTCATCATCCTTTGATTTGGATGATCATCTATTCGGCAATGATGTACATTTGATGTCTTTATATTCCTAAATATATCACAGCTTGGATGGATGAAACTAGATCCGGGGTCTTCAAACTCGTTCAATATTCACTCGGAGTACAAGTTGATCCATGTGAAAGATGTTCTAGAGTTGAACATGGAAAGACATCACCTGATTACCAGCCAATGATGTAAGCTGTTAATAGTCGCGAGAGGAATCACTGATAATGATCATGACCCTCAAGGTATGATAGTACAATTCATGTGGTGTGAAAAAGGGATTTGGCATCGAACACCACGTAAAATATTTCGGTCGAAGGCTATTGATGTAAATCTGTCGCCGGAAGTGAGAAAATTGCCATTGAGGCATGCAAGCTTCAAAGTACTGAAAGGGTTGTTCCTAGGTCGACTTCTTGGATAATAAACTGATGTCAACAAGAAGAAACCCATCGTAGGAGGGCCTTAATGAATCCCACATCTACGACATGGAATAGAGCAAATGATTTTGGAGGTGAAAACGATCTAATGATACAGGGTTCAGGGTGGCGGTCATGAAAGAATGGAGCGTGAATGTATTGCAGTGGATGAGACACAGGTGAACTCTTTGAGCGACTTCTCTTGAACATACCGGCGACACTGAAATGGATTGGTAGCGTTAACCCCATAGATGGATGGTACGATGGACCAATAGTGATATGACCAGTGAATGGAATAATGCAACCGGACTCGGACATGGAGTGAAAGTGTCATGTTCAAGAGCGACTTGCTACCAATAAAGTTTCTTCAAGTTTTCTTCCCAAATTTACCCAGTCATTGCTGATCAGTACCTCTTTTTTTTTATCAAGCTTGAGGAGGATAACATATGCTTGTTCTATAATTCTCCCTTCGGGCGAACCTGTCGCTCTGTTTTAACGAGCCTAGCGACAGTGAAACTCGTTCTCGTCTATATAGACAAGTTCGTCGCTATTGATTTTAACGAGTTTAACAAAAATGATAACTTAGTCCTTTTTCAATTTTAGAGAGTTTGAAAAGGGACAGAAAGGAAACTCCAGTAATCCTTTTTCGTCATATAATCCCTTAAGTATGAAAAAGTATAAAATAATACGAAAGGAATGAATTTTTGATAGTTTTAACGAGCTGAACAAGACAAGCACTCAATATTTTTGTGTAATAATCCCTCAGGTCCAAAAATATTAAAATCTAGAGGAGGGATAGCACTTCTGATAGCTTTAACGGGCTGGAGAGGCCAATTTCTCGGCAATATTTTCACATTTTACGAGTCAGATGAAAAGAGCTTAAAGGAGACTTGTTTTTTGAGGAACGAGTGATAATTTCGGGTAGCAGTTGATTCCAGGTAAGGTTTGGAATTTTCCAATCATGGTAGTGTCACAAGGATGGCTAACAAGATCACTCGTCACAAATGTTCCTCAAAAAGGGTAAACAATCAAATGGAGGCGTATGGTCGGCTAAAACAGAGTGGAGGTGATGATGAGAACATGACCAAGGCTTAAAAGCTTATTATAATGCGTTCACAATGGTTATTTACCAGAGATTGGTTCACTTTTTAATGAGCTTAAACTCTGGGGGAAACATTTGCTCATTGCTTAGGTTTAATTTTTAACGAGCTTTAACTTCACATAAAAACTACTCGTGCCAGTCATATAATAAGGAAATCTCATCGATAGATTCCATTTTTATGGAGCTTGCACCTTTCGAAGCTTTTCTCCGTATCTTTTTGCATGCAAGCTAGGAATGGCCAACTACTGTCCTGGGGGTTATTTAACTACTAAGGTCAGGTAGGAAAATTTTTCCTTTACTTTGCCAGTGCCATTTGGCCCCTATGAAGGCGAATGATTGATTCGACCACTCACCCAACTTAAGCAGTTGAAGTTAGCAAAACTATAGAGGTCACTCTTCATTTGCGCACAAAAGGTTTGCATGTCCCTAGGTATACTGAAGTAGAGTTTCGAGGTTACCCTTCAATTTACAGACAAAACATTTGCTCTGTCGTGAAATGCCTACCTTTCCTAGGTTACCCTTCAATTTGCAGACAAAACATTTTTTTCTATCAGGAAAGGCCTACCTTCTAATGAAGGTATCTTATTCTGGTCTAATCCCATCTTTTTATACGGACAGGTGTCAGACTAGTCATATATCCTTCGTAGAAACCTACCCTATACCCAAGGTTTTTCTGCCGAAGTAGACTAGGGTGCATGCCCCCTGGGTTTCAGTCATGATCACTGAATTACTTGTGTTCTTCAGGTGGAGGGACTGGAGATTGATGAGACATTCCTTGCGTGAAAATACCATTTATGGATGGCATTTTACCATTAGCTATGTGTGAGCTGGGGAACGAAAGTTGGTCTATGAGCTAGACCACTCGACCTTTGTGCGGAAAACACATTACTCGAAAGAGTGAGGAGACAATGGCTCCCATGCGATAGATATAGTCACGACCAAGGAGTAGATTATAATCTAGAGGTCCTTGGACTACCATTACATTTCTATAAACAATTTTCCTTCTCCAAGTAATAGGCACATTTGGAAGGATCCCTAACGGTCGACTGGTTCCTTTGTCGAAGCTTGTCAAATTTCTCATCTCAGGCAGAAGCGATGGCAAACCAAGCACTTCCCAAGCAGTCGAGGAAAGGATACTCATAGAAGCCCCTTCATCTATGATGGCACTGACCATGACCATTCTGTAAGCTTGTATAGTGATTCGAAATGGTAAACTAGCCTGTAAATGGGGTCTGCCTAGTAGATACCAATCGAAGGAAACTACTAGGTTGCTTGGAGGTGGGACCAAATAGATGGCTGGATACGACTTTGACAAAATTTCTTCCTGCAGTAAAGGAACGGGTAGATTTCCCCCATGTTCATCGGAGTCCATGTTTACAAAAATAATTTGAACAGTGTCGTTCTCATTCTCTTCAATGACTGTATCATCTGAAGATGGACCTTCTGAAGGCAAGACTGGGTCAATTTCCACCTTGACCTTTTGAATTTTGTCTAGTGTGGATTCAGAGGGTTTATCTTCAATGATAGATGCTTTGACCAACCATAATGGCGTGTCAGTCAGATTTTCAACTAGTGATGGACTCGGCAAGAGTTTCTTGTATCTAGGAGGAAGTCATAGCAGTGAAGCAGGACGGCTATCCAAGACTCTTTTAGCTTTGTCTAGGAAGGAACAATGGTGGATGACGTGATCACCTTCACACAACTTACAAGGAAATTTACATTTCCTTTTATGTCCAGATACTTTGCTTTCACTAGTTGATGGTGTACTCTCAACATGATCAGAGGTTGATGACACCAGATTGTGCAAATGAGGAGACCAGTCCCTTAAGATCTGAGGGATGCAAGGAAAATCTTGATGATAGTTGTCTCCTTTGCAAATGAGACATGGAGATTTAGGCTTGGATGGTGCAATGTGTGGATTTTTGCTAGACAATGTGCGGTTGCCCCTTTTCACCTTTGGCTCCTTCTTCTTCTTTTCCTTCTTCTCCTTCTCCTTCTTCTCCTTCTTAGTTACTTGATTTTTAGGTTTATCAACTTCATCAAGTGAAGAGGAAGGAGGAGAGAGATAAACAGATGGAGTAAAAGGTTGGGGGGTAACTCTAGTATCATCTAATTGCTGACTTGATTGTTCAGGAATCATGGTGTTCTGAACGATAGAGGTAGAGAAGAGCCATATTGGCAAGCCAATTGTCAATCCTATACGCGACAATGTCGCCATATGAGGTGCACCAACATCTCCCCAAGAGGAGAAAGGACTAGGATTTCCTCCAAGGGGAAATCCTTGGTTGGTAGACTCCATTTTTCTCAACCAAAGACCAATGAGGGAACTGTGACATTATTCCAATTAAAATAAATTTCAGACGCTTTGACACAACTTGATTTTTCAATTTTTAAGAGTCGAGAAAAAGCAAAAGATGACTCTAGTCACTTCAATTTTTAATGAGCCTGAAGTGACAAGTGCTCAGATGGACCTTTTCTTTTAAGGAGTTTGAAAAGGAATGAAAGAGACTACTCTAGAAATCTAGACAGAGGGATTACCAAACCAATCGCAAAAATGCAGAATAATTTTTATGGTATGACAATCAGTCTCCCCAAATGCCGTGTTCAGTGCATTGCGATCGATAGGGTGGTAGACACGACTTCCTAAGGATAAAGGATATAGCCTATTGTGGTCTCCCGATATATATTCAACGGTATGTGGGAGCACAAGTCTGTACTGGCACTTGTCGTCTCAAAGATGAGGAATCACCCAACTAGCAATGAAAGCGATAGTTACCAGGCTTTACGACATCGAAATATGTCTCTAACCTAGACTTCTAAATGTTTTGTTTTAGCTTCCAAAGTGTTTTTATGTTCATTGAATTTATTTTACAGTTGATCTTGCTTAAGAAATTTTCCTTTCAGGTTCACCGCATGATGTAGATATATAATTCCTAAAATGCAATCTAAGATGATAAACAATCGTTTAATCTTCTTTTGCAATGAAAATCCTAGCTACTAAGGAAAGAGAGACGATATTCTTTGAACATAGAGCACATACCACACACTAGATGCACTGTCCTAAATCAAACCAACAAGCAGTCTAAATGCAAATGCACATGCATGTATTTGTTTTCCACTTTCTTAATGCGTGAATGACAAAAAGAATGCTGAGTACAAATCTAAATTATCTTTTCAAAGTGACAATACTAACAAATTTCTCTTCAAAACGAAAGGAAGATAACGACACTTTGCGATTTCGAATTGAAAATTGTTTTTGACACTTGAAAAACTACTAATTCAAATCAAATACATGAGTAGCAGTATAATCGACCATCAAGAACAATAGGATTCTTTTCTACGACTAAAAATGACACTTACGACACTTCCAAATCAAGAAATGACAGTTCGATTACGCTACTTCTTTGTAAAAGAGAACTGAAAATGGCGCACAATACACAAAAAAATTTATAGTTCTTTGCACAATGGAGGTAGAATGATGGAAAGGAAGGGGGTTTCCAGAGTGGTATACTGATCATAGACAACAAAACTCCTAAATAGAGCTGAAGAGAATGAAGAAAAACCGAAGTTTGAAGGCAAAATTAGCCTTATCTGATCATCGCACCTATTACATAAGGAAATAGGGATGCATCCCACCTACTGCACATAGGAGGTGCAATGCATCCAGATTTCCTTGAAGAGAGGGTGCGATGGTACCAGGACGAGCCTTTAACTTGGTTCTTGATCATAGTTTGCAGCTCAGTTCAGGGATTTAGGCCGAGGAAGTGATGTTCAGTGAATATAAATCACAGAGGTTGATCTAATGAGGTTACTAGAGCCACCACCAGGGCATTTAGAATGTTTGCAAATCGATTGTTCAGTTTATAAACAAAAATCAAAGATAGACTGAAGTAACATTGATCTACTTTGCACTTGCATAGCAAATGCAGTTCCAAGGCTAGCTGGCTTGAGTTCAGGCTCCGTCTGTAAGTTTATAAAATAAACAAATATAGACAAGAAAACAAGCTATTCACTCCCCAGCGGCGTCACCATTTTGTTATTTGGAAATCTAGAGTCCACTTGGAGCTGCTAGTCCCACTAAGATGGGTAGCTATCTTAGAAACAAACAAACCAAATCTACTTTCGCTTTCCTTTATGAGAAGTAGATAAGATGGGAACAAAGGACACCAACCTTAGTCTTGTGCTTGGTTCCTCTCCTTCTGACAGATCTTTGCCACTCCTTCTTCACTTACCCAACTTCAGAGAACACCTGTAGAGTCAAAGCAGCATAATACTATCAAAGAATCGAGATCTGCAATCATAAACAATATAGGACCAGAGATATATTGACTACACAAATGCAAATATCATCAAACATACAAGAATGTGGAGGAAAACTTGAATAGCTTTATTAATATCAAGAATAGCAAAGAGGATTACAACCCATTGTTCTGATTGAGCATCATCCTCTCAACAAGAAAGCCCTTCTTCACCTCATGAAAATCTTAGATCACCCAACACTATGATATTTCAACAAGAAACCAACAACACTTCCTTACAATATACAAGATTCTAGCCTCTGGATCTCTGTAATGAGGGATCCATATATAGATGTTTGTAGGGGGTGAGTCAGCTGCTGGGTTTTTGGTTAGTGTCCTCTCCCTGGTAGTTCTTGGTTCCCCTTGGAGATTCATGATCTCTTGCTCATCCCTGGGCGAATTCAGAGAGGCAAGTGTCATTGGAGAAGTTTCTGGAAGATTCCATGATCATCCACCTTGCAAACTGTCTCTACCATTTGTCTACTCTTGCTCATCGCACCCTACAGAAGGGCTTTGTAGTATGCATCACACTTTTTGCACTGAGCAAGTGAGATGCATCGTACCCTTAGCACTGAGCAGCCTGTATGGTCCAGTTTTGACCAGTTCTGAGCAGTTTTCCATGGAGAACCTCTAGGAGATGATGTAATCAGCTGACCTTGTTCCTTTAGGGTGTGAAGCAACACTTTTAGGGTCTTAGAAGCCCTTGGTTTATGGACATGTAGGATTGGGGTTGCAGTGCCCACAAATGTCTATAACACTCATATTGGTACAAAGTCCCTAACTTGTCCCACAAATCCTACGTCGTAGCTTCCCCTGATACATTCAGCAATACAAAATCTGAGACACACAATCGTATTGTTCTCTTAGCCTTCCAATTCAACTTCTTCCATTCTTCATCAGACACTCCCATTGGTTTAGTACCCGGATCTACTAAGATCCACTGATATTTATCCACCAACAAGTCCTCCATCTTGAGTTTCCATAACTCAAAAATCTAACCATTAAATTTCTCGATCTCTATCTTTCCACTGTTCGCGATGTTTTTTTCACCACCAGAATCAATCTCATAGATCTCCCACTGAACAGGGTCTACCGCAAGCCCAAGCGAGACCCCTCAACAACAAAGGTGTCCACTTTAAGCCAAAACAGCTCTGATACCAAATGTTGGTTTTAACCCCATACATAAATTACCTGCATATGAATTCTAAAACACAGAAAATAAACAATGCGAGAGCATAACACATAAAATACATATACATAGAGATTTTTCCCTAGATCCAAAAACCAAGACTACTAACTTGATTTTTCATTATATTCATTTCAGTATTACAATACATATTTATACATGCTGAAGGATCCGATACCATGGACCAAAAACCATCGTGCCCAAAACCATGGCCAAAAACCTTCGCGTCCAAAACCATGTGCGAAAACCACGCACAAAACCATAGGTAGGTTTGCCCAACCTAATATAGGGTCCACCCCAGCAGTGCCTGTTTCAAAATTTCTCTGAGCTGAGGACTCAACCTTCTTTGGCACTGTTGAATGGTGTGAGCATCCTTATCAATGGATATGATGGGTAAACAGCTGGGGATCTATACCTTTCATGTCTGAGTATTCCCAGAAAAAAAGATTTTTTATATTTTTGAAGTACTTGTATAAGCCTTTTCTGTTGATGAATATCCAAGTTACAATTAATGTTAAGCATTTTACCTAGTTCAATCTCAATTGGCTTGCTGTTATAAATAACCTTCATGGGTAAATGTTGATCGTCTGCATCCCTCAAGGGATCTCCCTATGCTTCATTATCGAGGATGGCTTTTAATACTTGGCATGTTAGATTATTCATGGAAACTGGTCTATTAATGAAGTTGGTAATCACATCATCTTCTGTCTGATTCTTAAATTCAAGAGCTTCTTCTAGTGTGAGAGGAGAGCATATGTTTTCTTCCAGATATCTAGGTGGGTGTAACTGAGTATTTACAATAGGCAGACTTTATTTAGCTGGGGGATACAAAACAATATTCTTCATAGTGTTTCCTTGTGTAATAGTCATGCTGCCTGCATGATATCCTATATAAGCACCTATTGTTGCTAACCAAGGTCAAAACAATATCAAAGGATGTCCATCTAGCCTACTTCTTTGGATGATGACTAGAAAGTCCATAGGATATTCCCAGGAATCGATAGAAATAATCACATCCTATAAGGTTCCTTCATGTCTAACTACTGATTTTTCGACAAGTTCTAATAAGGTTGAGGTGGGTTCCAAAGTTGTAATGCCCAGAATCCTGCACATTTTAGTAGTTAGAATATTAATGGCTACTCCAAGATCTACTAGTGTACTTGGAAAGGCGCAACGTTGTATCTGAATGGTTACTAAAAGATTTCCTTGGTCTTCATATTTAATTGGTGCTTATTTACCTAGAAGCAGGCTAGATAAAGTTCCTACCACATGTACTTTTGGTGGGTTTTTCAATTTCCTCCCAGGATTCTTCCCACATAATTCCTTAATTCCTTTTTCGTAAATCGGGATGTCTTGTATGGCATGGAGGAGCGAAATATTTATACACAAAATTTTGAATTCCCCTAAGATATCAAAATCAGGATAGGCAACAGGCTTAGCTATTGCTAGTCTCTCAAGGAATGGGGGAGACGAAATTATAATTTTACCAAAATTCTGCTGCTCGACTATGCCTTCACCCTATTTTATTTCTATGGAAATCACAGTCGAAGGATTTATTACAGGTTGTTTTTTGTTTTCTTTTGTGGAAATAATGTGCCCTGACCTTAGTCAAAGCTCATTTCATTCTACTGGTTCTGTATCATTATTTGAATTCTCAAGGATCTGTACATATTTGACTATGATGAGCCTCATCATTATGTAACTATATGGACCTTAAGTCACCTCCTAGTTTAGTCAAATCAACTCTTCTCAAAATTTATTACATTTTCTTATTATATTTTGTTTAATGAGATGAGTTAAAGTGAGATATTATGCCTAGTCGACTAATATGCATTGAATGCAGGTTTGAAAGAGAAGATCAAGGAATTTTGGAAAGATTAAGGTTTGAAACTCAAATGGGACAAGGAAAAGATATTGTAGGAGGTAAATCCTCCTCATTTACTCCTCCCTCATTTGAATATTCCTCCATTAATCACACCATCTTTGAGTACAAGCAGCGAAGTCATGAAGATCAAAAGGAAGCTAAGCAAGTGATAGTCAAAGAGTTAGTTCATCTCAAGTTTGGGAGACGAGCCTCCCTAGATTTAAGGAAGTCATTGGGGACTTCAGTTGTATAAATAAATAGGCCCAGAGCCTCATTAGGATTTGAATTTTTGTTGTAAATACTGTTGAAAATAATACTGAGAGGGGGGGGGATGAATCAGTATTATCTAGTCATTTTACCAAATCTTCCTTATTTATACTTTCAATTATTTTTGCATATTAGTACCATAAAATAATGAGCATGAACAAGAAAATAGACAGTCACATCAAAGAACACCAGATATAAGGTGGAAACCCAATGTGGGTGAAAACCACCTCCTGCAATATGTCTCTATCTTCTTTCAAATTAGAAACTCCTTTTACAATGGTCTTGTACTGGTGCAGTCCTTTACCAGTACGCAGGCTACAACCTGCAGAGAGCTACAACTCTCTCTCGTTTTCCAGTCTCTCCTGGAAGGGAGCTACAACCCCCTACTTCTTTTCAAGGACCACTTTTCATAAATTTTCAAACTGGATCCATAAACATCAAATGATCATCAAGTACCAGTAAGTCACCCAGATAACCAGATCCACAATAATAGAAAACTAAACCCAGAAC
>APFE030552139.1:166126-177011 GCA_000404065.3 Pinus taeda | reverse complement strand
CTGCCATCAAGGAGCAGTACTACCCTGTCGGGAGCTATGAGGATGAATACATAAAGTGGACCATGCTGCGGCAAGGAAAGGACCAAGACTTGCCAGAGTTCACTAATCTTTTCCATACCTTTCGCACAAAGTTGGGTATCAAGGATTCAGAGCAACATTTGATACTCAAAATCAACCATCATCCTCAAATATAACTTCAACATCTAAAATGTTGGTAGTATTAGATTCAATGGATTGCAATATTATTGATGATATGAAGAAGAAAAAGGAAAACATACCATGTTTAAACTTATCAAACTAAAACATCAGCAGAAATTGCTTCTTAAGGAACTAAATGCAGTACCTTCTTCACCTCTTCCTAGTGATAAAGCTGCAAATGGTTTAGGTCAACCTCCTTCTGGTAGAATTGAAGCTACTGATACGATTTTAATCAGAGATAGATCAAATTCCCATACTCCCCCTTTCCTCTTAACCTATGAGATCTATAATCGAAACCTACACAAGTGTTTGATTGACTCAGGGGCATCCTCTAATATAATGCCAACTTCAGCTTGTTCCAAACTGAACATTGAACCCCAAAAGTCTGCGATTCATATTGTGCAGATGGATAGAACTAAGGTCCAGTTTTTAGGGGAAATCAACTCTGTAACTATGAGGTTATCAACTGATCCACGAGTAGTTCAGAGAATTGATATCTTAATTGCCAATATACGTGAATTTTATGGTTTAATCTTGAGTAACTCCATGGTTATATTTCTACTGATTGGTCCCATATGTGGCTACCATATAAAGGAAAGCCAAATCAAATCAAAATCGATCGGGAGAAACATATGACCCATACTGTCACTGAATTTGAACAGGAGAATCAACCAATAGCATTTAATAATAATATTTTGGGGAATTACTCTTCCGAATCATTCTTTGGCAATTATACTGCCCAACCATCTCCTTTCTCAGTGAATAATTTCACATCCCAAATCAAAAAAATTTCACAAACCGATAGATCAAGATGTGTTAATATTGTTGAGAACATTGTAAATAAAATTGTTGATAATTATTTATTTTGGTCACTATACTTTGATGGGTCTAAATCCAGTGAAGGTTCAGGAGCAGGGTGTATTTTAGTTAGCCCTGAGGGAGAAAAAACTATGTCGTCATGTAGGTTGGAATTCCAATGCACAAATAATAGCTGAGTATGAGGCCTTAGTTCAAGGAATATATAAAGCTATTGGTCTTAAAGTTCAATATTTGAAAGTGTTTGGTGATTCAAAGATTGTCATAAAACAAGTTAGAAATATAATTCACTGTCTTTCTAGTCACCTCAAGCACTATCAGTCTTTGGTACAGGAACTTATATCTCAATCTTTAGCATTCAATATTTCTCCTATCCCTAGATCCCAGAATGCAGCAGCTGACTTGCTAGCCAATGTTTCTTCTAAACTCCTACCTTTCGAGGATTACAACCCAGAAAGATTTTCAGTAGAGTTAATTTTTAGACCATCAATTCTTGACAATATCACCAATTAGTGAGTGTTCAATCATGATGAAGACATTTTAAATTTCTCGACTTCCGAAAAGTCCCACGATGATCAAATCATTGATGAAAGCGATCATGACCTTCAAATGAAGGAAAAGTAGGAAGAAAACTCAATACTGAAACCAGTGGTTAAACTAGAGGATCTCTATGATATTAAAGATAGGTTTAAACAGGTAACCAATTCAAAGCTTCAAAGTTCCACTTTAAGATTTGAATTGATAAACCTAGGTACTGAGCAAAACTCTCAAAACATCAATTTGGGATTAGGACTTTCTGTGGAAGAAAGAACAACATTCATTAGGTTATTAAGAAAAAATAAATATGTCTTTGCTTGGAAATATGATGATTTAAAAACATACGATACATCAATCATTCAACATACCATTCCAATGATTTCTGAACAAAAGCCAGTCCAACAGAAGTTGTGGAAAATTCATCCTAACTTAGAGAGACAAATAAAATCTGAACTCAATAAACTCTTGAAAGCTAAGATCAATTTTCCTATCCGGCATTCAAACTGGGTCTCCAATATGGTGCCTATTAGAAAGAAAAATGGCGACATCAAGATTTGCATAGATTTCAGAAATCTTAATAAAGCAAGCCAAAAGGATAATTTCTCATTACCTACGTGGAGCAGATACTCCATTCAGTAACAAGTTCAGAGTTAATGTCCTTTTTAGATGGTTTTTTAGGATATAACCAAATTTTGGTCTATCCTGATGACAGACTCAAAACTACCTTCAAAACAAAATGGGGAACTTATGCTTACCAAAAAATTCCTTTTGGACTTATCAACGCAGGAGCAACATTCCAAAGAGCAATGGATATAGCCTTCAAAGGATTGATCAATAAAACAATAGTTTTCTATTTAGATGATATTATTGTATTCTCCAAGATTTGATCTAATCATCTACATGATTTAAATCAAATATTTGGACGCTGCAGAAGGTATGGTATTTCACTCAATCCCAAAAAATCTTTCTTCGCTCTTAATCAAGGAAAGCTCTTGGGCTTCATTGTTTCCAAAGATGGTATTTATATTGATCCGGATAGAACTAAAGAGATTTTTGAAATTCCATTCCCTCATAACAAAAAATCCATGCAGTCATTTTTAGGTCAAATTAACTTTATTAAAAGATTTGTTCCTGATTTTTCCCAGATTATTTTACCATTGCAAACCATGATTAAGAAAAATTCAGTGTTTAGGTCGAGATCTGCAGAAAAAGAAGCATTTGACTCTATCAAACAATCAATAATCAATGCCCCTGCTTTAAACACTCCTAATTTTTCAAATCATTTCATACTATATGCTCTCGTGTCCACTTCATCTTATGCAACAGTACTCACTCAGATTAATGATCATAACTTGGAAGCACCAATTTCATTTTATAGTTTGAATCTTCAAGGTGCTGAGCTTAATTGTTCAGAAGTTGAACAACAAGCCTTTGCTGTGTACAAAGCTATCAAACACTACAGACCCTTCCTTTTAAAAGCCCACACGAAAGTTATAGTTCCTTTTTCAGCAGTAAGACAATTACTAATCCAAAGGGAATTAGGAGAAAAAAGGGCGAATTGGGTCACAACATTACAAGAATATGAATTGGAAATTAAGCCAATAAAGATTGTTAGAGGCCAAGGTTTTTGCAGGTTATTAGCAGGAGCATCCAACATTCAAGAATCAGAGGATATAGAACACGCTGAAGAAATCAATAAGATAAGTATCACTGATCCTGAATCACAATATGCAGACTTGATCTTCTATTTAAAAAATGGATATGCACCTCTTAATCTTTCCTATAAAAACAAAAGTGCCATTATATTAAAAGCAAAAAACTTCATAATTGTAGATGATGTACTTTTTAGGCGAAATTATGATTCAATTTTATTAAGATGCCTAGAAAAAACTGAAGCGCAAAAAGTTTTGCAAGAGCTACATGACGGACCAACAGGAGGACATTTTGGAGCTGATACAACAGCCCACAAAATCATTCATGCTGGATATTATTGGCCCACCCTATTCAGAGATACTCACAAATATGTAAGGAAGTGCCGAAGTTGTTAAATCTCCAGTGGAAGACAAAGAAAACCAGCTTTCCCTTTGCAACTAGTCAGCATTGATCAACCTTTCGAGCAATGGGGATTGGATATCATTGGGAAAATAACTCCACAGTTATCCAAAAAACATAAGTATATACTTACTGCTACTTATTACTTTACTGAGTGGGTTGAAGCAATTCCTTTAAAGACAACAAACTCTGAAGTAATTATACAGTTTATAGATCAATTCATCATTACCAGGTTTGGTGTCCTAAATGCTCTTGCTTTTGATAATGCATATTATTTCTCTAGAAATTATATGTTTGAGTTCACTATTAAAAGAGGATTTAAATTGAAGTATTCTGCAAATTACTATCCTTAGGGTAATGGTTTAGTAGAATCTACCAATAAAAATCTAGTCAAAATTATTAAGCGAACTATTGAGCAGAATCATAAAAACTGGCATAAATCTTTGATATTTGCACTATGGGCTAATAGAATAACACAAAAGGCTCCCATAGGTACTTCTCCATTTAATCTTGTATATGGGAAAGAAGGAGTTCTACCAACCAATCTATTGCTTCTTTCTCTAGCCCTAGTACAGTTTATTGAAGAAAGCCCCCCATCTTCTATTCAACTAAGACATGATCAAATCTTAAAATTAGAAGAAGAAAGAGAGAAGGCCAAAATTATTCATGCAAAACATCAGAAAATTATCAAGTCATCTTTTGATTCAACTTCATCCAGTTCAAAACAATTACAAGTTGGTGATCTAGTTTTGAGATGGGACAAAGCCCATGAGGATAAAGGAAAACACGCTAAGTTCCAGAAAATGTGGCTTGGACCATTTCAAATCAACGAGAAGATAGGACATTCTACTTTCATATTGCAAGATCTATCAGGTAAGAGGGATTCTCTTCCTGTTAATGGCCTTATCTTGAAAAAATTCTTCAATTGAGGAGGTAACCCCTTCTCCTTTTGTAAATATTCAATTTTCAGCAGAATTTGTGTTCATAGTTTTTAGGATTATTAGAAAATAAAGTTGTAAGATATCTCCCATTGGAATTTGCTATATTGAAAAATTTGCTCAAAAGAAGTATTTTTGATATTTACTTTTAAAATAGAAACCTTAATCAAAAGGAAAATTTCTAGGAAATTAGGTATATTCAGATTCTGAAACCCCATTTCATTTTTGTGAAATCTTCTCGAGGTTTAAAACTACTGTAAATCATTTTATTGTTTTCAAATGGCCACAAAATGGTTATCAATATCAAAACAGAAACTAATTCAATCTTAGCATCTTCAACTCTTACCCTGTCATGCATGCTATCTTAAGGAGAAAATTGTCCATCCCATTCATGAAATTTTATGATTACTCAGAGTGTAATTCTAAAATATATTTGATACAAAAGATAAGGGGTCTTATTACAAGCCTACTTACCATGATCATTGGAAAATAGTTGAACTAAAATTACCAATACTGCATACCAAAACAGGGTAATGGCTTACAATCATAAGACAAGGGGTCTCATCATGAGCCGGCTTGTTCAGTTAAATTACAACCAGTGAATGGCATTGTCAAACAGCTGGCCACCAAACCAAGACAATGGCTTTTTATCTTACAAAATAATAAAAAAGAAAAGGAAATACAAAATATGAAAGCATATTTTTGGATTCATTCTCTTAATTATACTCTGAAATGGATGATGGATAATCAAATGGTTAAAAGGTATCCCTGTCAAGACTATGAACTTTTGCTGGCAGCAGAGGCTCTACCTATGACAAAGGAGTCATTAAAAAAGCTAAGTTGGAAAGGTTCTTTGTTTTACCATTATCAACCAATAAAGGCCAATTTAAAACTTAGAATGTATTTAATTTTAACAAGAGAAGGAATTAGCAAAAATAGCTCTTATTAGATTCAGAATGTATGTATACCTAGTTATATTATAATTTTCCTCTTTGATAAGATTTCTATATAAAGAAAGTCTAAGTATTTCAACATTTCTCAGAGATAACTGTTTCTGCTAGCGAATCGCCGATTGTTGTGCTATACAACAACCCCCCATTTCATAAAAGTTTACCTTCAACTATAATATGAAATGGGTCCCTTTTAGATTTATGAATAAAATTGGTATCAACTCATCATTCCTCAAAAGGTTCGAAAGAAACAATACACTATAAACCTTTTGAATAAACATAAATCGGTCTTATAAAATAAATAAATAATTCTTTATTATGGCGATAAAGCGATTGCAAGATCACATATCGCAACAATAAAGGATGCATAACAAAAAGACCCATTGGTTTGCCCCGATCTGACAAGTGAATAACTATCGGATATCGGGAAAGGTAAGCGAGTGAAACAAAAGGCCCTCTCTCTTTTCTCCGATGCGATATCACTATCGGAAATCAGGGAATATAGCATACACACATTAAAGGCACCCTTCTAAAACTCCCGATGAGAATTAGCTTTATCGTCATCGGGGATCGAGGATTTTGTAATGACACAAATGTAAGTACTCGAGCATTTCTCCGATTTCCGATTGCGATGAAGCTAAGTGTGAATTTCAAAAAAATATTGAAAAGGCTTGAGTATATTATGTTAGATTATTATTAAAATCCTTTCTATTCCCGATAGCGATTCGCTTGTGATTAACCACCAAAAAATCAAAGCCACACTTAAATGAATTATTCGGCGAATAAACATCATGATGAGCATTTAAATGATTGACAGGTTTAAGTGGCCAATTAATGGAGCAGTTATGCCAAAATCTCTTTAGATATTGTATCCGTGGAAGTATTATTTTAATCCTTCATTATTCATTGATTGATATAAATCTTTCATACTTGGTTCACACCACCTATTCTCTGTATTACGTTCATTTTATCTCCTGCGTAGAGCTCCTCTGTAGCAACCAATTTAAGCCAAATGGGGAAGAAATCCAAAATATTTGTAGTAGCTTTAGCTCCCACAGTGACAGGACAATCTACCGCCGATCCAGGACCAAGTAAAAAATAATTGATTCCAGACACTACCTGTCTTGGCCTCAGCAACACTAGTTGGCAAAGCATCTATAATCTAGTTGAAGCTGAAGAGCCTGAAACAGTATCAGCACAAGCTACAGCAGGTTCAACCCGAAAGTCAGAAGCTACCCTTAAGGATTTAGCCGATTCCTACTTACACTGAATAGCGGCTCGAGAGAAAATTCTTCCGTATACAGATGTAGTGAGGTGGACAGTTAAGGAAATCCCTGTTACAAATAGAACATCCTGCACAATCGATGGGAGAGTCTTCAGTTCGTTTCAACCTAATGATTTGAGACAAATGTACCGTTTTCCTGAACCACAAAAGAAGTATAACAAAGCATTTCTATAGAAGTTCAGAGATGAAAACGAAACTGAATCAGCACCTATTCTGGGATGGAGACAGGACCCCGCAAGACACAAGCATGAATCCTCGGGTAAGTACTCTGTCAATTTGTTATGTTCTCCTTATTGTTACGCTAGGGCAGTGATGTGTAGGATTTGGGGATTACATGATTCCTCAAAATTATCAATAGAGATGGTTCCTTTAATGGAAGCAACAATGAATAGAGAGATAATGGATTGGGGAAATATATTATCTGATAAGTTAGCCACTGCTATTCTTGAGTTTAGAAATAAAACTCGTATTACTGATAGGTCTATTCCTCCATTTTATTATAGTGCCTACATCTTAGATACTCTTTGTTTTAACTCTGAATTTACTATGCTGGGGTGGAGATGGACCACAAGACCCCATGTCGATTCATATTTATCACCAGAAGTTGTGGAAAGCCCATTATAAAGACCACCTGTATCAAGTTTGTAATGGTTTTATGTTGCCCATTTACTATGCAATTTTTGACAAGCCTACTCCGAAGATTTCCTTACAAGCAAGGATTGACCTAACCGCCCTAGGAAACTGGTTCGAAGAGGATAAATTTACATACAGAAGAGTTTTCGGCAGCCTTGCCAGGCCTCATGTCCTTCCCTTGTACATACCCAACAAACTATTGGCTAGAGAAGAAGCAACCAAGACTCTGAGGAATTCAAAGAAGCAAGTTTGGCCTCCTTTTCCTCTAAGGTGTGGTGTTTACACTCTGCATGACTATAAGCATGCAGAGAAAGAAGTAGAAAAGATAAATATGCTAAATCTCGCCACCCTTCCTAATAGGCGATTTGACCCAAGAAAAATCGTCTATAATGTACTTGAACAAGCAAAACTCATAAAGTTTGAACATAAAGAAGACGAGTTTTATGACCTATTTTCTTCGGTGGAGTCATTATTTCAAGTCCAAAAACTAGCTAAAATGCTATATCACGACGAATGGTTAGTGGAATTCAACAAACTCAGAGAGCAGAGGTTGCAAACTCTGCCTCTAGATTTACTAGCTACTGCCCCGACGACACAATCAAGCGAGCCTGAACAACGACTCACCGACAAAACTCTTGCTACATTAAAAATTCTTGATGAAGTCCAGAGAAAAGAGCAGGAGGAAGTAAGAAAATTGCTCAAAACAAAAGATGAGCAAATTTCTCAACTATCACTTCAAATAGAGAAGTTCAAGAGTCTTCCACAGCCTGCCGATTTCAGAACAGAAGCGCTACAGATTAATAAGGCATTGATAACACAAATAATACTATTGTGTCATAATATTTCTCAGGTTGAGCCCCTTTGTGATATAACAACATCAATAATCGATAAATCAGTTGATGCTAGATAGGACTTAGAGCAGGACGATGAGACATTAACAGACTTTCTTTCTTGGCAGGACACCAGTGAGGGACAGGTAGCAAATTTTCCCAAAATCCTAGAATCACATAAGGAAATCCTATTCTTGGAATGGCAGTCCCTATTGATCAAGGCAGAGAGAGAAGTTTCTAGATGCAAATTATCCACAAGTAATTTGATTGAATTAATTAACAACACTCTCTATTTACCTAATATGATTTCACAATGTACACCAAGTAAATGGCTATCGGCTAAAACACTCGAGCAATCATGTTATCAGGAGCTGTGCAAGAATGGAAGGTTAATTGCAGGTATTCAAAGTTTAACTTGGGACCCTTATTGGTTATTCCTAGTAAAACCATATAGCCAGAGAGCCGCTCTCAAGTGTCTAACATATGCAGTCGGTTGTATCATTCTCGATATACACGATGCCACATACTCGACTCAGCTCTATTCTCGTCTCAGCTACCCTCAAGAAGTGGAATCGATGCTAGTGATATGCCAACTCAAATCAAAGGGAAAACAACTAGAGTGAAGAATCATGCTGCCAACTACCAACTTGCTGTGGAGAAGATATTCAAGATCCAGTTGTACCAATTAAATAGCATTTTATTTTTGTAGTTAGTTAGTTTAATTAAGTATTTATAGACCCTTTCATGCATTTAGAAAGGGTCCTCAATTTTTGTATAAGACTCAAATCTCGACTTGCACTACTGTACTTCAGGTATATTTTTTAATACAGATTGGGCCAATTATTGCAATTTTTGACAAAGAAGCTTTTTTGTGGATGTGCATTATTGCCTTTATTGAAAGTATCTCTGAGTTGAAAGAAGGAATTCGAATTGCGATTGATATTGGGAATGATTTGCAACAGATATGGTACTACTATCTATGATCTAAATTCATTCTTTTTATGTGAATTTTTATTTGACTAATCTTGCTATTATTGAATATATGTATGTGTTTCAACAACATTCTCTACATTTTTCACTATTGGAGGTTTAAAGGATGTTTTTCTTTTAGTCATACATGTATCAGTAATATATAAAAGACAAGTGTAACAATGTTTTATTAATTACTTTGTTCAACTATTTGAGCAAAGCAATTATTATATAAATGAATGTCTTTGTTTATCAAATAGAGTCATCTATATGCTTATTTATGAACAAAGATTATCAAACATTGCACTTAAGCATAGAAATTTCCCGAGATAGAATAGTTATTTTCATTTTCACTTTTTAGATTAAGTCATTCATCCATTACGACTTATTAGAAAACCAATCACTCATCCATCCCCTTTTTATTCATCATTGGGAAATTGGTCCCATTATCTCCAGCCGGAGCCACCATACCAAATGGAAAAGGAGCTGCATTAAGGTTCGGACCGGGTGGTTTTCCCTGATGTTGTTGCAACGATTTTCAAGGCATCAACACAGTTGAATAGTGACAAAAGGCATAACCATCACTTTGACTTGTGGATAGAACATTGTCACCTCCAAGTTTGTATGAACCCTAGGTTGATAAAGTAAAGGTGGTAACTCGAGGAGTTGTAGCATTCTCGCTGCAATATTGGTGCTCATCACTTTTTGATGCCGTTTTTGGGGACGTATCTGAGTAATATGTGATTACTGCTTTCTTTCTTCCATTTCTTGTTTATGATATTCTACTATTAGTTTCATTTCTACAAAAGTAGTTTAGAATGATTGCTTTTCCATGCTGCATTCTTTTCTTTCCTTTCCATTCTACAAGTAAGATGTAAATCAAGTAGTTAATTTTTCATTCAATCAGTAGTTTTCATTCATTCTGCAATTTCAATTCTACAATTACTTTAAAAGTGTGAAAAAAACACAAAAAAAACAAAAACATTTATTTCATGCCTCTTAGGAATAGGGATAACTTAGGGAAATTTTTTCCAAATAACCCAACTGCTTCAAACAGCCAACCTTCCCTCTTCTTCGGTGGTTGTGAACTAGAGGAACCCTTAGGTGAGCAAATAAAGATATTTGAAGAACTGAAAAGGGAAGAAGAAGAATAAGAACCCATTCCTACTAAATCAATGACTGAAAACATAAATGGCAAAGGAAATAGAGAAAGAGTCGTGGGTGCCTTCCCCATCAGGGAAACCAATGGTGTTATAGAAATATTTGGGCACTGCAACCCCAATCAAATATGTCCATAAACCAAGGGCTTCTAAGTCCCTAAAAATTTTGTTTCATACCCTAAAGGAGTAAGGTCAGCTGGTTACATCATCTCCCAGAAGTTCTACATGAAAAACTGCTCAGAACTGGTCAAAACTAGACCATACAGATTGATCAGTGCTAAGGGTATGATGCATCTCACCTGCAACATGAAAAAAGTGTGATGCATATTGAAAAGCCCTTATGTGGGGTACGATGAGCGAAAGAAGACAAATGGTAGAAGCAGTTGGCTAGGTAGAAACCCAGAGAATCTTCTAGAAACTGCCCATTTGACACTTACCTCTCTGAATTCACCCAGGGATGAGTAAGAGATCATGAATCTCCAAGTGGAACCAAGAACTATCAGAGAGAGGACACTAA